>CATIWF010104074.1:0-14434 GCA_949630135.1 Balakata baccata | reverse complement strand
TAGGGGAGGCATATGTGAAAAATACAAGCCAAATTGATAGTCCAACCATTTGGCATGCTCGACTAAGTCATTTGGGCTATCAAATGCTACAGCAAATTTCTTTAAAGAAATTATTAGGTGGCTTACCAACTCTTAAAAATGTACATGAAGATGTAATTTATCAAGGCTGCTAATATAGGAAATCACATTGTCTTCCTTTCAAGAGTTCATCCAATCATAGATCAAGTTTGTTTCAACTTGTTCATATAGATTTGATAGGACCAATAAAAATACCAAGTTATAATGGTTTTCACTATATGATGATATTAATAGATGATCATTCCAGGTATACTTGAGTGTATTTTTTAAAAGAAAAGAGTGAAGTATTATTCAAGTTTATTGAATTTAAAAAATTTGTAGAGAAGGAGTTTGGATAGAAAATAAAATGCTTAAGAAGCGACAATGATGGAGAATTTATGTCAGATGATTTCTTTCAATATTGTGATAATAATGGCATTCAGCGTCAAATGGCATGTCCTAATACCACTTAGCGGAATAGGGTTGCCAAAAGAAAGCTAACGCATCTTACTTCAGCAAGTCTTTCATGGATACATGGTAAGAACCTTCATCGAGAGCTTTGGGAAGAAGCAATTCATTATACATGTCACGTGATAAATCGCTTACCTCTATGGCTAGGTAAAGAAAAAATCTCTTTTTGAGATTTTATATAATGAAAAACTAAAAGTTGATTATTTTCGAGTGTTTGGTTCTGTTTGTTATGTTCATATTCCTAAAAACAATCAAACCAAACTATGACCCATACAGGAAAGGCTGGAAATGCATGGATCCAAAGAAAAAGAAATTTGTCACGTCTAGAGATGTTGTATTTGATGAGGTTTCTTCTCCTTATTCAGCTCAAAATGAAATTGTTAAAAATATTGATCTCGGTGATGAGATAATTTGGAGCTATTGTTGGAAAAATCAATCCCACATTAATGGGATAAAGAGAAAATGAGCAAAATATAAATGAGGCAAATAACCAAAATGGTCCATGCCATTTTGGAAATGAGTCCTCCAATCCATACTCCAATTGCCAATTTGGTCCTCACTCCAATTCAGTAGGACTCGGGCTTGCCAAATTCCAATAAATGGTATCAGAACTCAAATGGCCTAATAACCTATAAAGATCCAGAAGGTCTAACATAAAGAGTTCATATCCTAGCAAAGACCTGTGACCTAAGATCTGAAGTCCAAGAAAGAAAGACTCAGTAAAGAAGATCCAGGCAAAAAGATGATAAAGACCTGTGGCCCAAGATTTGAAGTCCAAGAAAGAAGGCTTAGTGAGGAAGATCTAGGCAAAAGACAAAGAAGACCTATGGCCTAAGACTTAGAGCCCAAGAAAGAAGGCTCAGTGAGGAAGACTAAGGCAAAGATAAAGTAGATATGTGGCCTCTAAAGTTCAAAGAGTACAAGCCCAAGCAAAGAAGAAAGAGATTTGAGGCATCTGAGACTTAAAAAGAGGAATACAAGCCCAGGCGAAAATGAAAATGAAAGCCAAATCACAACTGGGCCAGGCTAGTTGGATTTGAGGGGGAGTGTTGGAAAAACCAATCTCACATCGGTGGAATAAAGAAAAAATGAGCGAAATATAAACAAGTGAGGAAAATAACCAAAATGGCCCAAGCTATTTTGAAAATGAGTCCTCCAATCCATGCTCCAATTGTCAATTTAGTTTTCACTCCTCCAATTCAGTTGGACCTGGGCCTGCCAAATTCCAACAGCTATTTCCTCAAATGAATGCATAAGTACCTTGTAATGATGATCCTAGTTGTCAAAGAAATGAAGAATCCACATCCCAAATGCTGAATACTCAAAGTTTAGAGGATGGTGAGAATATAATTAGAAGATCATCACAAAAAATAAGACAACCAGACTATATTAAGGACTACGAAGTGCAACTTAATCATTGCATTGTAGGTTCGTGTTTTTACGTTAAAGCATTACATGAAGAAGAGCCAATATGCTATGAAGAAGCTAAGGGTAGTACAGAATGGTAAGCAGCTATGCAAGAAGAAATCGAAGCTTTAAAAACAAATGAGACATGGAAGCTTGTGCCAAAACTAGAAAATTGTAAGCCTATCACTTGCAAATGGGTTTATCGTTTGAAGAAGAAAGCAAATGGCATAGTTGACATATTCAAAGCACGTCTCGTTGCTTGTGGCTTTTCTCAAGGTTACAGATTGGATTACGAGGAGACTTTTAGTTTAGTGGCAAAAATGGTTACAGTGAGGTCCATTTTTTCACTTGGAGCATATAGAAGTTGGAAGCTATGGCAACTTGATGTAAATAATGCATTTCTTTACGGCAAGTTGGATTGTGAAGTGCTAATGGAACAACCTCAAGGATTCATCTCTGAGCAATTTCCTAATCATGTTTGTCGGTTAAAGAAGGCATTGTATAGCCTTAAACAAGCACCACGTGCTTGGTATGGTAAAGTTGCTCAATACTTCATTTTTTGTGGATTCAAAGTTTCTGATTTAGATTCTAGCCTGTTTGTAAAGTTAGAATCAAAGATGCATCTGTATGGGAGATGATGAATCTGAAATTTCTCGCTTGAGGAATTGATTTGTCAATTCAATTTGAAATGAAGAATTTGGGTGAAATTGGATGTTTTCTTGGCTTATATATTACCTAAAGCTGTTTCATCATTGGAATGGGCCATTTCTGATGGTGAAGGTAGAGTATACGTTCATTGCAAAGCTGGACTGGGGAGAGCTCCCGCTGTTGCAATTGCTTACATTTTCTGGTTTTGCAGCATGAATATGGGTCCTCATACTCTTCTATCATTACTTTTTTACTCAAACATTTCTGCTAAATATAAATGTACTCCTTTACTTGTTAGAAATTTATGAAGTCAAATTTCCAAGATGTCTTATATAGCTGAAATGAAATACTTAAACTCGTTTGTTGTAGGAAGCATGATATCCTATTATCTTGTCGAGTGATCTTTTGATGCCTTACTTGGTCATTGGTTCCCCAAATCCAGAATCTTTTACTAACGTTCATATGCAACTGTGGAACAGCTGAACGAAGCATACAATAGACTAACTTCAAAGCGACCTTGTGGACCCAATAAAAGATCGATACAAGCAGCTACTTATGATCTGGCCAAGAATGATCCATGGAAGGAGCCCTTTGAGAATGTTCCAGAATATACTTTCGAAGATGTAGCAGATAGGGAGAGGAAGTTGATTCATGACTGTGTTCGCGCCCTCCGCGGAACTTGAACACTATAGTAAGCATTTTATGATCTTATGAGATTTCTGCTGTCTAAAATTTATGGTGTTAAGGCTCAGCAAATAGATTGATCAAATGCAGCATCGTGCTTACTTGTCTGCATTACACCAGATAAATGCAAAACTGTTATTCTGAAGTGTGCTTAGCTGACTATCTTGACCATAAAGTTGGAAATTTTTTATGCTGGTGAATTTTCTATGCTTGTAAAACATCTGAAATTCTTCTTGGCTTTCTTCTCGACCGCAATTTATCCAAGCCAGCAAAATCAAACCATTAGCTTATAGCAACTTCTTTAAACTTCTAGGCGTTCATTTTATTCTATTTCATTCTTTTTGGGAGACATTTTGTATGCTTGCTAGATTTAATGATTGTCTAAACCTTGGTAACTAGGAGATATGCAAACCACAATCATGACTAGGCAGCAAGCTGGAGAAAACTCTACAGTGCAGGCCTTGTGTGTCAAGAACAGCTTGGGATTGGGAAGGAACATCACAAAAATCAAGGTTCTGCTCAAAGCTATATATGCTACAAGTACAGAATATACTTCATGTGATTGTAGACAGGAGGTTATACTTTAGAGGTAGAATAATGCAGTGATGAGTCGCACGACATTGAAGTCATAGAAAGTTCTTGTTGTACATACAATATTAGCATCTAGATGCGACACATTTGGGAAGATCTAAGATCCAACATAATAATTTAAATTCGCAGTCTCCAGTGTAACAATTCTTGATGTTGAATTAACTCTAGTTCTTGCCTACAGGAGCATTTCTAGAACTGGATGACACAAATCTCATTGTTGAAAATTTCGGCATCTTTCTTACTGATATCATCTATATTAAAATTCAGAAAATTTGCTGCTTCTAGCCAGAAGGTGGCTTCCAAGTAAAGCTAACAACAATATATGCCAAAACAAATTGAACAGTTGTAGAATTGTTCATAACTAAAACAACAACATGGCTCATCGCGGCTTACTGGCAATCAAGAGGGCGTTAAATAGGTCCCTGTGCAAGCAACTTTAGTAAAGTGAATTGCATATCTTTGAATGAGAATGATTCTTCATAAAGACGAGCAAAAATATGTATTAGGCACTGAATGCTATTAAATAAATGCTTGTGTAATCATAGGAAAAAAATGAAAATTGATATTGATTGATCTTAATAGTGAGCAAAACTGTACACAATCATTTTAGGGAAAATTTTGACAAGTTTAGGCATTCTGAAGCTTGGCAAGTTGACCTCGGTGCCGTCCTAAATGAATTGCAGTGACTATCCACAATAAACAGACCTGGAGACCAAAGAGAAATGGCAAATCTTCATGATTAGTTAAAGAATATAACCTAAGAATAAATGAAAGAAATTCAAAAATCCAAAGAGTGATGTCGAACAGAGCAGAGAATAAGGATTCAAGATCTAAAAAGAAATCTATTTGGGCAGAAAATCCACCATAATTAAGAAATATATAAAAAAATTTGAGTTACACATACAGGCACAGCATAAAGGGAGACAGTTGAGGTCCTTCCATGAAGAGTGCTGAACAGCAGCTTGTACATTCCTGCTGCTGTAGCATCTCCAAGACGTTGAACAATTACATCTATCCACACCTGCAGCACAATCCGAAGGTAGCCATGAAGTATTTTCTAACTATTACACATGGTGGTTAAACAATATAAGGTAACCTACAGTGCATAAGCTCGATGACACTGCATGTAAAGCATGACATTTTGACATTTGATTAGAAAAATCAGCACTCTTCATGCATAAGTAAAGAGGGTTTGGGTTTCAAGGCCTAATTTTTAATCTCTCAACTTAGAAAGCTTCCACAAATACCTCATACAAGTTAGGCTAAAAGGGTTTCGGTTAAAACAGAAAAAGGGTTCCGGTAAAAACAGATCATACCAGTATGTAACTTATTCACATTAGTTTGGTCTTAATAGTCAAGTGCTTAGGAGTTAAGACAGTTAAGCAGGCAGATATTTAGCATGGAAAAGTTTTTACAAACCTTTGCTTTGTATTTCTCTTCCTCTGAAACAACAGTGAACAGGAGTTCTCTCCCAGGCCTGGTAACCACGTACATAACCACCTGCAAAGTAATGAAAAGACCAACTGTGAGGTCTAAGAACACCTACAACCTTCTTGGCCAATTCATTTTGGCTTGAAGAATAGTAAAAGTGGAAAGTGTAATCATCTAACTCACATATAGAATATAAAAAAGGGCAATAAAAGGTGATGAAGGAACAAAGAAAAATGGGCATTTGACAAACCTTCCTCAATGTCTCACAGATGGCAACTGCCATCCAACTCGGCCAAACAGCAATAGCAACTAAGTTTGCAAAGGCAATGACTGGAGCAGAGCATATAGCTGTTGTAACTCCAGCTATAGTGAGGATGCGTCCCTGCATTAAAATAGAGATGTTAGATTCAAATAAGTAGCTAATGAAATGTCATGAACAGTAGGACCTAGTTGTTATATATATATATATATATATAAGTTTAAATAGCAGAGCATGAATAGCAGTGACTTCTGGATCTAACATCATGGCTTTCTGAAGTATTATCATAGAACTTCCTTAGCGTAGATTCCTACAAATGCATATGCAGTTACCACCAAATTGGGAATGGGAGTAAAAGAAATTTTCCAACTCAAGCCAATGAACCAATATGCCTATCCAAGTAAACATTATTAAATTGAATTTCATAAGGACTAAGGAAGCTGGACAAGACATATTTTATTGCCATTATATAAGAAACTGGTTTCCTTTCTTTCACTTTTTCCAAAGTGAGAAATTAATTTACATATTCAAAAGCGTGCTAACAATAAAAAATTTAGATTCAGTCGCAAAAAGGTCACTTTGCTTCCAAAATATCCTCTCCAAAACAAGCCACCTTTTTCTCAATGTTGAAAGAACAAGAATAAAGGAAAGAATGGAAATTTTTAATATACAAGGACTGACATGCTACAAGCAAGAGGAATAGTCGATTATAAATAGGGCACTAGTCACTTAGTACAACATGCTATATCCAAATGAGATTGCTCTCCTTCAAGAAGTCCAAGTAATTTCAATATCTCAGTTGTAACAAGATATGTAACCAAAATTATCTCAAAAAGAAAAAGGAAAAGAAAAAAGACATGTCACCAAATTAGAGACATGCTGAAAAAAATTTAAATGATAAAATACCGTCAAAGTAAGTTGTCCAGCAAGGATAAAAACAGCAATAAAGCTATTTATTTGTGCAAACAATCTTCTTCTTCCAAGGGAACTTGTAACTGTCACGGCGATTATAGTCACTTTCTACACTTGCAGAGACAGACAAAGAGCTATCAGCAAAGAGGAAATATATTGAATATAATCAATGATAGAAACTTGTAAATGAGATGCCACATCCTAAAAAAGAAACTAAGTCAAAGCTGTCAAAGTTAGTCAAAAGGTCTAAGAGCAACTAGAAGCAAATGTCCCCAATATGAATTCTATTGCTATTGGATTCTCAGCATAGAAATATATTTAATATCAATGGATATCACATATGCATAGTGGGTATACGGTCCACTAATATATCATTTTCCTTGTAATCTATTGAAATAACATAATAAACATGAATTAGTGAAGGAAGAAAGCTACTTAACAATTTAGTGAAACATCACAATTTTGATTTAGGAGTCTGATCTATAAATGCAAAATACATATTAGGTGAAAAAGAAGAGTTCACTGCACCTGAAAATAGAAGAATGAGGAGACAACTGCACTTAACCATAAGAACAAGGACACATATAATAAATAAGTTGACGATAATATTAGCCAAAATCCATCTAAGATGGCTAAAAATTGAGGCTTCCCAGTTGATGTAGGTGATTTTGGAGATTGGACTTCGAATGATGATTTTGTTTTTTCATCAGTCTTGTTTTGCTCATCAACATTAGCCTTCCTATAAACCATAATGCAAAGAGTTAAGCTCAAAAATAAGGACCTAAAAGAACAAATTTAATATTTTATTGTTGCTTGCTTCACAACACATTTTGCAAATATGCCCTCTTCAAAGAAGTTTCCTCAGAATATGTTCAACCAATTACAGCAGTTAATCCATGGAATAAAATACAACATGAGCAGCAGATATATATGATAAACATAAACTGAACTACCTAGGAACTAGTAAGTTTTCAGGATACATCAAATGAATTCAGAAGACAATTCTATTTTTGAAACAAGAATGTCAAGAAATACAGGTTTCAGATTAGTACTCAAACCTGCAATCCCATGATTATGAATATTGTTAACCTAATCTTTTACTTCAAATTTGCATGAGCTTTGATCTTTGAACACATAGTTTGTAGTGGTATATGACAGTCTTCTACTGAGCACCTAGATCCCATAGACTTCCATCTCAATCCATGCAACTGAAAGACCTTCAATTTCTTGGGCCATGGTTCACTAATGCGTGCATGCACAAATTTGATATCTTTTTAGTATGAGTATGGGATAAATTTCATACACAGATGTGAAGGTGCTTCACTTTAGCAACCAGTACTGATTCCAGTACAAACCATATAATCAATCTGTGATTATAATAACTCCCTCCCAAGACTAAACACCCATCAGCCTCCGCTCCACCACCTCCAAAAATCTGTTAACTGAATATTTCATCGGCATGATATAACTCTAATAATACACAATACATAATTACATGAAGCATAGAAATTCCAGCAGAATAGTTTACCTTATGGGTGACAATTCTTCAGGAAGCTCAGATATATTTTTGTTGATTCCCTTTGATGACTGTGCGGCAAGTTCCATCAACAAAGCCGCAATTAAAAGTAGAACTGCAATGAATAAGCCCATGGTTTGAGGGAACATAAGACTAATGAATATTTGAAAATTTTATCCCTCGTTTTTCAATTCATTTGAAAAGGCATACATACACGGCCCCAACCAAGCCATTCCTGTGGCAAATAATGAGCCAAAAAGCTGGCCAAGTGTTGCACCAGCTCCGATGAATCCGAACAATCTAGAACCTGACTGAACATAAAAAAAGCAATGTCAAATGCAAGACTAAGTAAACCCATTATTAATCTAAACACACCATGTTGCATCATCCTAACCTCACTGTCCATCACATCAATTACTCTAGCCCAAGTTGATGAGATAGTGATAAGATTAAGCAGACCAACCTTCAAAACAAAAAAAGCAAAGGGGTTTTGCTGTAACATAAACCCAAAGATACTTAGCATAAGCATGGAAAACCCCATAAAAGCAAGCAATTATCATACCCAGAGAAATAATCCTATTCTCACAGAAATATAATACCATCCATGGTCTCTCCAATTAGAATATGCAAGAGAACCAACTTGACTGCCATCAACTTGTAAATCCTCCTTTAGTTCAGTGGATATGGAAACTGTACCCTAGGCATTAAATTATCAATTAGAATCCATGCAATGATAACTGAATATCAAATAATAATGGTAAGTTCTCATATCATACTACCTTAGTTTTGAATAGAGCACTTCCACCTGATGAAGAATGCCATAGAAAAAAGAACACAACAAGAGATGCACTAAAAAACCTGTGCATCAAAAGTAAAGCCTGGAATTTCAAGAAGCACCTATTATAGAACGTTATATATAAGGACAAAAAAAAAATTCTAGTACAAAACAGAGAATCAAATACTGAAAAAGCAGTCAATTTCATTTATAAGTACATGGAATTTAAGAGGCAAAAAATGTAAAGCAAGTACCTTAGCTTTAGAGAAATGAGGCAAAGAGAAAATAAGTGTGGACAAAGGGGCAGCGATCAAAGTGAGAGCTAAAGATCCAATAAAGAGACCAGGTAGATTCGATAATCCAAGTGAGATCGCGCCCTCGTCCCTCAAGGGTAACACCACGAAATACGCGCTTAAAATCTGTTAAGGAACAGAGAGAAGCTAATAATTCAGATACATTTCAGATTGAAAACCCGAAAAAGAACAAAACAAAACGTAAATTGAGAGAAAATACGAAGAAGAAACAGGAGGAAGAGTGGAGGAGAGCCGAGACTTCATGAGGGTGCACAGAGACAAACGTGGAGAGGATCGCATCCAATCGAGGCATGTTCAATGTACTTGATAATAATAGCATTTCTTTCTCGCTTATGAAAATGATCAGATCAGAGAATTGATGATGACGATGACGATGATATTCCCATTGAACAGCTTCAAAGTCAATGCCCTGCTCCCTTCAAGCACGACTGCCAATGGAGATTGGAGAAGGGGATATGAAAAATCTAATATTTATTTATTTATTTATTTATGTACTATGCTATTGTTAATTATAATTTTATAAAAACTAATTTTTCCTACCAAAAAAAATAAAAACTAATTTAAAAAAAATTACTTAATAGGTTTAAATGGGTCTTGGGCTTGTAAATGGTTTGCTCAAAGCCCATTTTATGTTGGTCTTCTTGGCCCATGACGAGTCACTTGGCGGGAAAAACCATTTTAGCGGGAAATTATTCCCCTAAATATCAACAGTAAGCACGAAGCCGGTAGAGAATTATCACAATCGGATCAGAAAATGGTCGGACTACCGTATGATTGCCTGGAAAATCCTCTCGGAGCCGTCCGATTGACCTTTGAGAAGGCGATCTCGTCGGGTTCGCACCCGTCCTCCTTCGATGGCAAAGACTGGGGCGCTGTTGACCTCTTCCGCCATTTCCTATCCAACCAATCTAACCTCTCTCAGGTTTTGTATACTTCCAATTATTAGATCTAGATGTATATTCAAATTGCTATAATTGATTATCGTTTCTGTTTAAACTGTGATTTAGGTTCCAATTCTTAATCCTGCTATTATAAGATGCGTTAAGCCCAATACTCTGGTACGTTTCAGGGGAATGATACAAGATATGTTGGGAAATGAATTTTATGTCGGTGCTTATAAGGTAAATTGACATGCTCTGCCTGCACAACATAGAATCAATTGTATCATTATTTGCTTAATCAGTTTGTAGTTGTTTCTGAAGGATGGTTCTGTTTGGAGAACTAACAAGTTCGAGGATGTATGTCATTTCCCCATGGGCGATTCACCAGAGATGCGAGTTTGGGAACGACAGTTGTTTTATTGTGTTCCAGTGAGTATTCTCTACTCAAGTTTCCATATTTAGTTCTGTATTTCACTTTGATGTTTAGAATTATTAATTGACTCTGGTTTTCTGGAGTGTTTGTATTTTGGAGAATAGTGATTGTCCTTCCTCAGTTGTTGAGAGTTGCTTGTTTTCCAGGTTCCTGGATTAAATTCGTGGGCTGATTCTGCTTCTGAGATGCCAATTGATAGATACATGAACCAGACGTTTCAGCAAAGAGATAAGCGCTGGAGAATGGACTTTGAAGCTATGGATAAGAAGGATTCTCCTGTACTTTCTATCTCCTTGATTCATTTTCCTTCATTATCTTTTAGCATACATTTACGCATCTGCTATGCATGATATGTATGAAAAGGTAGCTTCAATGTTTTGCGTTTATTTCCATTTATAAACCTTTGCTAGTTAGTTGTACATTAGTGTTCAGATGGTTTATGAATGCGTTATCAGATTATTTTGCGCATTTTTACGTGATGTAATAAAATTGTTGTCATGCTGGATTTAGTTGGGAACCTCAACCTGATAGTTTCAATTTTGTTGATGTTGCACATAGACATGGTTCATTATTTATATTGAGCTTTATATTTTCCTATTTTTAGTTTTCTGACATAATTTTCCAGTGACAGGTTTCACATGATGTGTTTGATGATTCTCCTAGCGCAAAAAGGATGGTAAGGATTTATTTTCATGCTTTGAAGACAAGAATCTTCGATTGGTTATTTTCATATGTTAAGTAGGAAAGATGGAAATATCATGTGTGACTTGTAATGTTTTTGTTTGTTTTCGCTTGCTTGATTATCAAAATTTTAGTTACTTGGTTAAGAATATTAGGACTGAATAATTGAAGGAAGATTTTAGTAATGTTTTTGTTCTAATGTTTCTGCCATCCTGATTCTCTTAGTTACATTTCTTATGAAAGCATTAGTACCATACCTTGTTTGTATTGATTGCCTCACTGCATAAAGATTGGTATACTGTTTAACTTACCGATAGCAATGAAACCCTCAATATTTTGATTAGTACATGTGTTTATGTGATTTGACCATGTCCATTCAAAGATGAAACTTTAATTACAAAATAATTTTACTGGAACGTATTAGGTTGTTTAATTTTACCACTGACAAGATTCTAATGTCAGTCCATATAATACCTTTTCTTTGTTGAGATCTTTGTTATTGGATTCAGTTGAACTTCTATGCATTTCATATCTTTTTATTCTGGATGAAGCTGCTCATGTTTTATATGAAATAGAATTATGTCAATAGTACAGCCTTATCTGTGTCTGTGATTCTGTTATAGACCTCTGAAAATTTTTCTGATATTATGTTCTTTTTTAGAGAGAGGATGGGCATCCTTCTCCTTCTTCAGAGTCCCGGGACTATGAAACTGAAGGTGCATGTTCTGGCAAAATTTTTGTGCTAGATGTTGACAAAGATTCTTTTCCTTGTCTAGTAAAGGTAAAAAAAAAAAAATGAATTTCATTTTCGAGAACTAGGTTGCCCGTATGCTTTGTTGATGTGAATCCTTTCACCCTTTTTTTTCTTGGGTGACAAATTGCCTGACTTGTTGTCCAGATATATGATTCTCCCAAGTCTGAGTTGAAGCTGAATGATGTTTTTGAATTTGTTGGGGTTCTTACTTTCGATTCAGAGGTTGCTGTGGAGAAGCATGATCATGATGAGTTTTCTAATGAGAATTGTGATGAAATGTCGGTCCATTTACCACCTAACAAGGTATTGACTCGCTGCTTTTTCTTTTTTTTTTTTTGCCGTTGGCACCCTTCAGAAATTGTATCATATTGTCTTAAGAATTGCTGTCAATTCATTGTATTCTGAAGGTGCCACGCCTCCATTGTATTGTTCTTTGGAAGCTTAAAGCTCATGACTTTCTGCGTAGTTCCCTCATGATTGAGGTATTTGCCTAATCCTTGTTTGCATTTAACCCATCACATTGATTTTATTATTTATCTATGCCGTGTTTATTATATTTCAAAATGCTGGAATCTGTATTTTTTCATATTGTAGTCAGGTTTTCGCTCATTGACAGTCTCTTAACCTTACTTGTCCTCTTTTACTATACAGCCAAAGCCTCATTTGTTCAAAGATGCGAGAGAGGCTCTGTTGAGGTATCTTACAACTATTCTTGGCAATGACGCGTTGGCAGCGCATTTCATGTTGTTGCATCTCCTGTCCCGGGTAAATGGAATTTCTCTTATGCTTATGCTTCCAGTTCTACACTTTAACAGTGATTTGTCATTTTGTTCACTTAACATCTTTAATTCTGCAGTCCCTTTTCCACATTTCTAGTGTCTTTAATAGTAAGTATTGACTTTTTCTTAACCAGGTACATGCCAGGGTAAATAATGTCGCAGTGGGGAAGCTTTCATTAAATCTTACGTGCTTGAACAAAGAGAGCGTTTCTGTTTTTGGCACTTTGCTTAGCATTGCTATCAAGAACCTTCTACCAGTTACAAGATGCATACCCCTTACAGTAGAATATTTGAACAGGAATTATCTTGCCCCCAGAAAAGATTATCAGACAAACAGGTAGCTACTTTCGTATCATTATAGGATTCATATTTTTTTTTCAACTTGACATCTGGATGAAATTCAACTATCTATTCTCTGTAACTTAACTTTCTTACATGCATGGTTTATGTTTCAGATTGATCCCTGGAGTCCTGCAGCTTGCTGAGGAAACACACCTGATCATTGATGAGACCCATTTGCAAACAGGAACCCTTAATTCTATTGGGGTTGACAATGCAAGACTTCTGAAAGATTTGATAACATTTCAAACGGTAAGCTTCATTCTTAAATTGAGTCCACGTGGATCTCGCTTATAGAATCCTTTGCTGGTCTTTGTAAGTGATCATTGTTGCAAGCTTGTGGATAGTGTGCATGATTTACTCCACTACCTGTGGGATCCGGTCCAAAGAATCTTCTGGTGTTTATCCTTTCTAAAAATGGGGCTTAATGTCATTTTCTCCAGCATTATGTCATGCACCGTACATATTCAATCCTCAAATTGCACGGTCGTTGGAAGAAAAGACTAAGCCCGTGACAATTCGTATTGAAAGTAATAGAGCTGGTTTATAACTTCAATATGTTTGTTTCAGGTGCAGTACGATTTTACATACTATAAGATGGAGATGGTGGCAGATGTACAATTGCTAATATTATCCGAGGGGAAATCAAACATCTTGCCTGCTGATATAGTTATCCCCTTCCAACCTTCTTCAGTGAGTTCCTCAGAAGTCGTGGTTACAGAATCCCTCGAGGCTTGGAGATGGTATTTGGCAACTGTCAGATCATTGTCACATTCTATTGACTCTGAAATACAGAAGGTAGGAGTTAAAAATTGATGTTTTTCTCGCGTCTTGGGTTCTAATCTCCCTTTCACACCTATATCCTCGATGCTTGTATTATATGTGGAAATTTGAAATATCTTTTGGCTTTACATACATTAACACATTGTTGTCGTGTCATCAGAATTCTTTCCACTGGAGATTTGACCTCTTGCCATGTTTTGCCTAATAACTAAGTGTTGTTAATTACTTTGTGGGGGAAATTCTCTTCTCAATATTGATGGCGTTTTCACAGAATGTAGAAGATGACCTGGTTGCTGCAAGACAGGCAGATCGAAACCTAGGCAGCCAAGATTTTAGCAGGTTAGGAGAGCAAAAGTATCTCGGCCTGATAATATCGTTTGTTGTGTAAAATGTCAACTTTCTCGTCTCATTAAATTGAATTTGGTAACAGATGGTTGACAATGGGCCGCCTAATATCTGCAAGTTTTGGGGAGACCTCATTGTCAGTGGAGCACTGGGAAATAGTGAAGGAGTTGGAAAGGCAAAGGACAGAAAGATTGAAGTGAATTAGTGATTTCTTAGAAGCTGCTAAATCCTTTCTAGAACGAGTGCGGAAATTTTTGCCTTGCAACTCAAATCCAACGCATAGGTATCTTTCATCACTCCATTTCTTCTTATGTGGTCATGTCCTCTCAAGTGATATTATCAAAATTAAGGTCACTGCACATCAACCTACTGAA
>CATIWF010104054.1:0-16585 GCA_949630135.1 Balakata baccata | reverse complement strand
AGTTTTTCTGTTCCCATTCTTTTCTAATTCAATATCATATGCAAGTTGATGTTCAATTTGGAGGCATATAATTTTTTCAAAGGGTTATAGTAGTCTGCCACAACAAACAGTTATATTTTGAAAATAAAATTTTATAAATAGATTTTATTATACCTTTGTCTTGAAACCGTAACTTCTGGTATTGCAAGGTTGATGAAAATTTTTGAACCAGCTGAACTATTAATAGTCAGATTATCTACAACATTAAAATGTAACCAATCAAAAAATAATTTAATACTTTTTTTTATACTTTTATATATGTTTTGTGCGTGAATAAAAGCAACGAATTAGAATTGTAAAAAGAATATAAATATGCTATAATAACTATATTTTATTTATTTTATTTTATATACGAATATTTTCGAGTAATTATTCCAATAAATGCAACAACAACAACAATACCATTTGTTTCTTCAGAACAATCTTTAACATCTGAAAAATATTTTGCAATTTTGTCCTACAAAGTAATATCTAATTTTATTGAACTGCAATTTAATTGAATTTTGTCACTCAATAATTCAATTACAATATAATATAATATAATATAATATATTTATATTAATTTAGTTTAGAGTATGTACTGGTCATTTTTTATTTGAACACGTTTTTTGCTTTAAATTCTACCAAAGAAATTTAGCTTCTTGAGTGCTCCAACTAATATTAGTTATCCCAACACATCTATAAATGATATTAATAATTTAAATTTTTTTTATTTATTTAATAAAAGAAAATAACGAAAGGAAAAAATAAATACATACCAAAAAAATATGATTTGTCTCCATTTTTATTTTTTATTTCTTCAAATTTGAGAAAATCAAATCTATCAAATGAGGTAGACAAATCATCTTCATCTAGTATTTTGATAAAAGCGTTTCTAGGTAGTTTGATGAAAAATGAATGAATACTAATTTAAAAATTTGATTGTGCAAGAATAACTATAAATTCAGATATATGAAAAAGTTTTCCTTCAGTAAATAATGCTCTGAAGTATTCTACACACTATTTTGGAATGTGCCTTGCATAGCATCACTCTATTGTTTTAGGAAATAAATAAAAATATAAATTATTTAAGAAAATAAAAGTATTTAATAAAAATTTCATCCTGCATTTAATAATATATACAAATAATAATATACATTACTATATAACTATTACTTTTTTATTGAGCATGAGAAATTCGAGGTTGAATAGTTCATTTGGACTGTAAATATTTGTAAAATCTCACACCTATGTAATACGAATTTTAATTCTATGACCGTTGAGTTCAAATAGTAAGGTATAATTCATTGTTTGCTACAAATCTATTAAATTGCAATAATGAACAACAAATGAGTTAGTAATTAAAAAAAAAAGTAATTGAATTGTAATCCAATGTTTTTTTTATATAACATAATAATAATAAGATATAAAGATAACAATATATAATTCATTGTTTATTAATATTATCTTAATTTATAACAACGAAGAGCAAATAAATTAATAATAATAAAACAATATTTGCAATATAATACAATAATTTTTTATACAATATAATAAACATGATAAAGATACAATGAGTAATTATGTGATATAATGTATAGACTTTGAGAGGTCATAGAATATTTCATGAAAAACAATATTTTTAGTATCATTTGAAATATTATGATTTTTGGAAAATAATTTATTATTTATAATCAACATGATCTTTTAGGTGATGTAACTCATGAAAGTGGAGCATATAATGGACTATGAGAAAACAATACATTTTAATGTTTAACCTTGACTTTTATTAATAGTCATATAATAACATATTCTTATAAGAAACTGTCTTTGTTTTAAAATAAATGCTCATTTTCTTTTGTTTATTGAAAGAATAATTCAAGAAATAAATATTTTTTCACCACAATATAAATTAGTGAGTATTTGAGATTCAATTATTTTTGTACCTAAGTCAGTTATCAGCAAGTGTGTACTATTGGATAATCCTATACTTGTACTAATATTGCGAAGTAATATCACCATAATATTTTTCTTTAGTTTTAATTAGTGTTGTGGAAATCTATTAAAATTTAAATAATTTAAAAATTCAACAGGATAAGGAGACTCCAACTCACTAAAAATGGTTGATATTTTATAAATGGAATTAGAACTATAATGTATTTTTTCTACATCTAGAAGTAATTTGGTTATTTTTTTGGTTGATAACTTCAACTATTTTCATTAGTATGTGTTATGACAACTTGTTCTTTTATATAAGAAGGGTCAATATATTTGACTAGAAAAGAAGGATATATTTCTTAAATAATTTGAGCAATTGAATTAATATAATTTTTAATAAGAACATTTTTTGGAATATGAATCCAATTAGATTCGTTATCTAAATCTTTTAATTGAACAACATGTGCTTTTCCATTAGCAACTGTAATGCCCACAAATAGGACTTAGTCATAACACAATATATATGACATATGAAAGGGTATTTTGGTAACTAAAAATTAGTTTTTGAAATATACGAGAGGTGTATTGTGAGTATATAAAGGTATATTTTGAGATATATGTGTGGTATATTGGTCAATTTTGGTTTTGGTTTGCATTGAGGGACGAAATAAAATGAAGAAAATAGAAAAATGCATAATTCACATCCATAAACAAAGTGTTCATGGCTATGAATATCGTAGTCAAAGATAAGCATTGACTGTTGGAGAGAGAAGTATGGAGGTTGAGAGAACTTGGGTCTTCCACCAAATCAACCTTGTTTTCTTCATTCTTTGGGTAATATTCATATTTTCCATACTATTTTCACAAATTTGTGGTTGATTGATATGATTTACTCGAATTGGGTAGAAGCCTATTTGTAAACAGGTAAGTTTGATATAAAATCTTAAGTATTATTTGGGAAAAACACTTCTTAAGGCTAGATTGAGTTGATTTATATGTTATTAGATGGATTTAAGTAAAAAAGAAATTTGCTTAATGGTATTTGAGTTAGTGTTTGGAGTATGTGGCTTTATGTAGCCATAGATGTTGATATATGGTTTAAGTAATGAGAAATAGTTGTGATTTTGTTTAGGTGATGGCTTTGGAAGGTGGAATTAACCACCAAGGAAGCTAGGTAAGCTTAAAGCTTGGATTTAGAATTGGCTCCATAAAAGGTAAGTACACATGCATTTTTAACTTGTTGAATGACATGAAAATGAGATAATTGACATGTTAATTATAAATAATTGGAAATCGAGATGGAGATAGAAATATGTAATAGATTAATAATGTATATGGGCTATGAATGATATACAAAAGAAATAAATTAAAGTACTGGTTGATTAAATAGTGTGGTTTAGGTGCGCTAAAAGCATCCAAAACCTATAATAAGTAAAAACAGGAGTGTAACTTCATCGATAGATAAATTAATAATGGTATGGATATAATAGACCAAATTATGATTAATTGGTAATGAGTTAGGTTGCTTAAGGGCTTAATGGCTTGTTAAGTAACAATAATGAATGACATGGATTAAGATTAATGATAGACGAATGAGTTAAACATGAATAATGTGAATATGATTATATGGAAATTTTATAAATAATAGCTATGGAATGTAAACTCAACCCTATGATTATTAGATATTAGTAATGGTAATTACTTGCATGTATGTGGGCTACTAACCTAGGTGGTTGTAAATTAGGCTCACTATCTATGTAAAGAATTGATAATTGATACATATATAAGCTCCATGAAAGCATACAAAGTGTTGGGAAAAGAATGGTTTAATAGAGGTAAGTTCTTTACTTTGAGAACTTATGGAATTGATATGATGGATATGCATGTGGAACATGTATCTATGATACTAATTGATTGTATTTGGTATGCTACTTATATAAAAAGATGAATTGTTACATGATGATAGGAAGGGCTACACTTGGTTAGCCATAGTGCCTTGTGTGATGTATTATGAATTGGACATCAAATGCAAAGATATAAGTTTATATGACAAGCATTAGTATGAGTCATGAAGGCATGTTCAACTGTTATAGAAGATAAATTGAGTATATTAATATCTATAAAATGATAAATGAGCATAAAAAATGGTATATGAGCCTTAAAATTTAAAGTGTGTTCATTGCTTGTGTTGTTGAGCTTAGTTGTGAACCAAAAGTGTGATGGTATGAGTTGTATAACTTGTATATGAATGTGTCAAATGTTTATGAATGAATGTTAAATATGTTTAGGAAGTATTTAGAAGTGAGAATTTGGCAAATTTTGATTATAGGAATATGTTACGCCCTTTTACCACTAGTGTTATGAAACATGTTGATGAACCTAATTATGATATGTAGACATATATATGTCATATGTAATAAGATAGTAACATGAAGGAATGAGGTTAAAATAAAGAGATATTTGGATATAATACTTAAGGACTACTTTAGGGTAAATAATGCATTACGAAGGGGATAAGCAATACTTATCGACGAGATGTATAAGTGAGTATTAGGTTGACTAGCCCTGGTTTGGGTGCTCCTATTCCTAGTACTCATACCCATTATACTTAGTCAGATTAGTTGAGCTCAGGTTTGAGTGAGCATGCTTGACTTAAGAGAGCTCAAATAAGCATACAGATTACAGTGGATGAATATGATGTCTAGCCCTAGTCTAGGTATGCCTACTTCATACCCTGTATATAGAGTGAGTAGGATGTCTAGCTCTGGATTGAGTGCACCTATTTCACACCCCGTATCCCGTCAGTTTGGGAATGAGACTTGGGCTATTTATTTAAATAAGAAAATGAAATATGGAAATTTATTATTTGCATGCAACAAAATGAGAAAAGAAAGAAAAAAAATAATAGCATGAGAAAAGAAAGAAAAATTAAGTACTATAAATTGTTATATGAATTTGATATGTCATACTTTATGATTTATGCGCTTGAATGCACATATGTTCGATTTAATTACCAGTTTTAAAAGTAAAGATTTAAATTTTTAGGGGTTCAACTCCCCTTTGATATTTGATACACGTTCGAGCCTCTGAAAGGTCAATGCGTGAATCGATAATTGAGATACGAAAGAACTACTAAGTGGCATACCGTTGAAGTAACTACACCGAGATTCTAACGTGCATGATTGTGAAATACTGAGATAAAAAAAAAGATATGTATTTTATGAATTAGACTTATATGTATAAAAAGAGGCATGAATGAATATGTGATTTTGTATAAGTATTGAACTAATGTTTTGACATTGTTGTGATTACATGTCATGAATTATATGTTACATGTTATATTTGATATGCATATGTGTATTACTAATCTATGAATAGCTTAACGTATTTTTATGTATACGCAGGTAATAGAGCAAAGATATAGTTGAGGTAGCAGTTTACAATGGAGACGCCAAAGCTTATGCCAATAGGAGATTGTGTATACCCCAGATTATGGACCAAACATTTTCATAGCATGTATTTACTTATTTGTTGCATTCATTTATGAGAATGTAATTAATTATGTTTGTTATTTTGTAATCATATAATATGATGCAAAGAAAAAGTAAAGAAGGAAAAAAGGAAAAGGAATAGATATAGTTCAACTAGATATAATTAAGATGCGTGAGATGAAGGCCTTGTAGGCCTAAACTGGTATACGAAATGTGATTGAACAGGTAAACCGGAGTTAGTGATAGCTAGTGTAGAATATATTCGATAGGTTAGACAAGCAAGCCTAACTGAAATATACATGCATAAAATATAATAATAATTTATATAGAAAAAAGTTTTAAATTGGAAAGATTATAACTATCCAATCTGTGACACTTTCTATGTGTTATGAGACATACTCATAATATATGGGAGGATATTACACCAACTGATAAAATTCATTATGCAAATGTAGATAGGTCAATTATGTAATCAGTATTAGTAGAATTATAAGATAAACGCATATTATTTGTAAGCTTATAAATTTTAAAATATTTCCATATATATAATCTAGTTAATGAGACATTTATAATATCTTCTTTGCTGCCATTTGTAACAATAGATAAAATTTATCTAAAATCACCTAATCATAACATAGTTTTATAGGCCATGATAACTCAAAAATGAAAATCAAATGTAGTTTGTAAAAGATAAAACTTTACTTCACAATCCTTAAAAACCCGGAAGCTACATATAGCTCAAGAAAAAAATAATTAAAAAAATCTACATATAGAAATAAAAATAAAAAATTATTATAATAAAGAAAAATATACAAGCAAAAGTAAAAATAAAAAATGAATAAAAAAAGATTCTAAAGGGAAAGGTCCAGTATGTTATAAATGTGGAAGAGTAAGATATTATTCTAGATATTATAAAATAAAATAAAAAATTAAAAGAACAATTAATAAATTTATTGATAGAATCATATAATGAAGAAGAACAAAATATTTCAGATTATAGTGAACATAATTCAAATAAAACATAATCACAATCTGAGGAAGAAGAGGAACATGAGTCATGTTCCTATAAAGGACTATATATTTTGTAACACAAGTTCAATAAATATTATAACAAGTGAGGAAGATAAACAAATTCTATTAGATGATATAGATAAGATTACAGATCCAAATATGCTAAGAGAATATTTATTAAGACGCCAAGAAATAATAGTTCCAAAACATGTTTAAGAATTTAAACCATACAATTTTCAAGAAATATGTGACCAATTTAAAGAAGAAAAAGCAAAGGTTTATATTGTTCAAGATTTACAAAAAAAAAAATTTTAAAAAGAAGTATAAGAAAGATTTCAAAAAATTGAAACTAAACAACTTCAACAAGATTTAGTAAAATATAAAGGAAAACAAATGATAGAAAGTGCTAAAACATTTAAAAATAAGGAAGAACAAGAAAATTTTGTTAATTCTATAACCATAATAAATTTTTAAAAGTGGTATGTAAAAGTTAATTTAGTAATTAATAATGATTTCCAATTAACAACCCTAGCCTTAATTGATTTAGGAGCTGATCGAAATTGTATTTAAGAAGAATTAATTCCTACAAAATATTATGAAAAAAATTTCAAAAAAATTCTAAAGGGAAAAGTCCAATATGTTATAAATGTGGAAGAGCAACACATTATTCTAGAGATTGTAAAACAAAACAAAAAACTAATAATTTAAAATTTTCAAAAAAATTAAAAGAACAATTAATAAATTTATTGATAGAATCAGATAATGAAGAAGAACAAAGTATTTCAGATTATAGTGAAAATTATTTAAATCATATAGGATCAAACTTAGAGGAAGAAGATGAACATGAGTCATGTTCCTATGAAGGACCATGTATATGTAACATAAGTTCAATAGTACTATAACTAGTGAAGAAGATAAACAACTTCCATTAAATATTATAGATAAGATTACAAATCCAAATGTACAAAGAGAATATTTATTAAGACTTCAAGAAATAATAGTTCCAAAACCTGCCAAAGAATTTAAACTATACAATTTTCAAGAAATATGTGACAAATTTAAAGAAAAAACAAAGGTTTGTACTATTCAAGATTTATAAGAAGAAATAAAAAATTTTAAAAAAGAAGTATCAGAAAGATTTCAAAAAATTGAAACTAAACAACTTCAACAAGATTTAGAAAAAATATAGGAAAACAAAAGATTAAAAGTGCTGAAACATCTAAAAATAAAGAAGAACTAGAAAATTTTGTTAATTCTATTACCAAAATAAATATTCAAAAATGGTATGTAAATGTTAATTTAGTAATTAATAATGATTTTTAATTAACAATAATAGCTTTAATGGATTTGGGAACTGATCAAAATTGTATTCAAGAATGATTAATTTCTACAAAATATTATGAAAAAAACTTCAGAAAAATTATCTACTACTAGTGGATCAAAACTAAATGTTAGATATAAATTATCAAATGCAAAAATTTGTAATAATAGATATTGTTTCAAAACACAATTTACTTTAATATGAGATTTAAGTTCTGTTATAATATTAGGAATACCATTTCTAATAATGATATATCCATTTCAAGTCAATAAAAAAGGAATTTTAACAAATGTAATAGGCAAAGAATTATTATTTGAATTTGCTTTACCAATTCAACAAAAAGATATAAGCATGATAGATTTTAATGAATTTCAAATTAATTAATAAATAATAAGAAAAAATATATAAAATTTTTAGTCAATGAGGTACACAATCTCAAACTAGAAGAACAGTTAAACAAATCAGAAACTAAAAATAAAAATAAAAGAAATTGAAGAAATTTTTTTAAAAGATGTTTGTGCTCCAATTCCAAATGATTTCTTAAATAGAAAAGACATATTGTTAGTTTACCATATATAAAAGAATTTAATGATAATGTAATTCCAACAAAAGCTAAGCCTATACACATGAGCCAAAAATTAGAAAAAAGATGTATATAAGAGATAAAGAATTTAAATTCTCCATAATCTTGTTCAACTTTTTATGTAATGAATGCAACAAAAATTGAAAGATGAGCTCCTAGATTAGCAATCAATTAATTCTACATGTATCAAAGTAAGATTTGTTGAAGTATTTGACTGCTTCTTCTACTTCCTGCTCAGTTCGAAATATCCAATGAAGGCAAATTATCTGCTCTTGCCATCTCTAAACCAACAAATTAAAAACAAAATAAAAGACATGTTAAAGAAATACAAATAAAACAGCAAAGGATTCCCAAGAAAAAAAAAAGAATTACTTGGTCTGCATGAGCTTTGCATCACTAATTTATCTTTTTTGAGGAAACACCTCTCGCAAGCGATCCTCCACTACATATTTAGGTAAATTTTTAATGCAGATTCTAGAACTATATATCAAAACAACAATTAGACATTAAAGAGCAATTGAAACGTAAAGTGCAAGATAAACCAAAAATTCATGGATGTCTAACATATTTGGTTATGGAGAAAAAGTAAGAATGAAGAAATATGAAAAGCTTCAAGTGATTCATGTAGAGCTAAATTGAGCTATGCTAATTGAATTTAGAAGAATGATAAATAGAAGCTCATTGCTACTTATATTTTCTTTGCTTCCTGATGGACTTTTTTTTTTTGCGAGAAAGAGGCAACTATCTACTAGCAAAGGCAGTGACAATGGTGATGGCTATGGCAAGTGGTGGCGTTTGCTGTGGTATTTTGGCAATTACTATAAAAATGAATGAGTGAAGCTAAAAATAAGTTGACTCCAAATTGAAACCCAAAACTAAACTCAGAATTGAAAATTTGAAAAATTAGGACATGGATACAGTAAAGAAACAATATAATAAAATAATAAAAAAAGTAATTAAAAATATAAAAAAATAAATCAGTATATCTAGAGAACAAGACACTGATGGAATTCCAAGTGATGGACGAAATAAAAGCAGAAATAGAGTAAAAGGCGTATTAACAGCTGCTACAAGATATGCAACTGTTCTCTAAGATAGCATAATCTACAGTTTTGTTTGTCAAATTTTCCATGAGTGTTCCTACATAACAATTTAATGGATAGAAAAAAAAAAGATATTTTCTTTTGCAAAACAAAAGGATTATTACTTCAAAACCAATTGTAAATAAAATTTCAATTATCATATCATTAGAAAAATAAAAGCCAACTAAAAAAATTACAACTCAAAATCAAAATGTCATTCTATTGAATTCCCAAAAAAAAAAAAAAGCTTTTGTTTTGTAATAAAAATTCCAATTGAAACTGAGAACCAAGACAAAGCCTTGAATGGTAAGAGTTAACTAACCTTATTGATTCTTGATTAAATGGAGTGACCTAATAAAGAACAACTAATGTAGAACAATAAAAATGAACTGACAAAGCACCAAAACTCCGCAATCTATATTTTCAAATGAATTTGAACCGAGCTTTGTCACAGAGTTAATGCTAATGGTAAGTGATTGTCTACTTCAACTTCTCTTTTGTGGATGAATTCGAAGAGTGTATTTCCGCAATTTGTCAAACACTTTTTTCTATCTCTCTTATGCGGATGTCATGCTTTTTTTGTTGGAGCTAATGGTAATGGAATTAGAATAGAAAAGGTTTAGGGTTAAGATAATAGAACAGAGTCAAAACTAAAGGAAAAAATTACACATAATAACTTCTTTTTAAAACTAATTACCATTATACATTCACTTCATTTCTCTAACCAAACGAAATTTTTAAAAAGGAAATAGAAATGATGATAATAATTATATATATATATATATATAGGTTTTAAAATTTTAGAAAAAATAAAAAAGATAGGATTTTAAAATTTTTAAGATGATTCAACTTTCTAGCTAGTACAACCTTTTTAATTTCACGGAATTTTATGTCATGTCAGCAGAATTTTACTGGAATTCATAAATTGATAAAATTTTAAAAATTTGTGTATTTAAATGAAAAAATAAAAAATATAATTTAACTTTAATACAACCTTAAAAGTTAAGGTTATTTTTAGTAATTATCCCTAACCCAAATATATAGTTTATTGGAGATACATTAACCTCTAAAAGCATTAAAATTTATGCATGTGTTTACTTTAATACTCCCATTCAGAATCCATAAAAGATAGATCTAATTCTATTTTTACATGTATTCAAAAAATTAGTTTAGTTAAATTAATGATTTTTACTTAATGTTTTCCAAAAAAAAGACCTTGTTAAATAACTAGAATTTAGGTTGCTAGAATACATTAATGTCTAATAAAAATTTAATTAATTAAAATAAAACAAATAAAAGTACTTTTATACTCTTACTCTAATTTCCCTCAAATTCCCTCTTAACTCAAATAATTCCTTCCAAATTATGCTGCCAAAAAATCCATTCAATGCCAGTTGTGTTTCCCTTCCTAACATTCTCTTCCTTCTTTTAATTCTTTCTCTTTTTCAAAGTAAATTTAAATTCCATAAAATAATTATTAATTAATAAATTCAATTGACAACTAAATTTCTTTGAATTATTATAAAAAATATTAAAATAGATATAATCTATCTAACTAAAAGAAAAAATATAGAAAAAATATGCTACAAATGGAGAGTGACACTAGTACAAAATACACCTTATGTGTAAATTAGATACATCTGTTTTGGTCCGAAATAGATGCATCAGCTTTGTGTGAAAATGTTGTATTTTATTCATGATCATATGCATTTATATGGGCCCATAATAAAGACATCTGGTTACGCTCAAATGCGTCTGTTCTAGGACGTAACAAATGCATTTGTAAAAAATAAAATGTAGCATTTTTGTCTCATCAAATGCATATGTTTTGGCAAAAAATATACACATCAGGTCAAGATCAGATACACGAGGCTCATGTGTTTGTTTTGGCCTGAAGCAGACACATTTGCCTCTTATAAGCCCTAACCCCACATGCGCTGCAGCCATTTTTTCTTTTTTTTTTTTCTCAAACATACAAGCTGTCATCACTCTTCTTATCCTGCTTTGTTGTGACACAACAAGTCTATATTCTACCATTTTTCTTCTTCTCCCTGCATTTTCGTCATGTAACTCATGCACAATCTACTTCCCCTGCCCTTTTTTTTTCTTCTCCCTACTCACTTGCATTCGCACTCATGTTGGTTCTGCCATTTTCTTGTCTCTACCTATTTTAGGTAAGTTTCTTTTTATTATTCTTTTCAGTCACTCACTCTGACTCACTCCTTCTCCCTTCCTCTCATCTTCTCTATATTTTTTTTTGTTTTTTGACAGACCATTTTGGCTCATTCTTCCATCTGTCTAGCTCGTGGCTCGTGTTGGAGCACCTCCATTTGATGCCATTGTTCAAGTCAAGGTTTAGTTTATTTATTTATTTTTTTAACTTTTAGCATTATGCACTATAAATGCCAAAATGATGTATTGATGTTAGAGTTGATAGAATTGATGTATTTTGATGGTTTTTTATGTTGATGGAGTTTTTGAATTTTTTGGATGGATTGGTAACCAAAATTTTTGAGAATTTATGGATGGCTAACTTTATTTGAGATGCAAATAATGAGATTAGTTGGTAGAGGTATATTGCTTTCAAGGTGTTTGATAAAAAACTTTAGTGAGAACCTAATTGAAACTAATTAAGATTAATAAAAGAGATATATTTCCTTTATGGTGTTTGATGAAAAACCTAAATTAATATAAGATTTGAAACATATATATATATATATATATATATATATATATATATATATATTGATGGTTTGTTTTAGTTGGTAGCTTGTTTTATTGAATTGTAAATATTTGTTGGTGATTAGATTAACTAAAGAGATGTAAAAAAATAATAATTTGGGAATGAAAGAATATAATATTGGATCTATAATTTTGGTATAAACTGATATAGTAGTTGAAAATTGAACAAAATAAAATTAATTGATAGCCTAAGTAAAATTTTATGAAGTATGAAAATTTGATTTTTAAACTTACAATGAATAATATTGATAAAAAGATGGACTCTAAAATAAATTCATAAAGAAAAAATAATTAACAAAAGTAAATTGAATTAAAAAAACAACGTAACCTACCATAGCACATATACGTCATTACTTAAGGTAATGTTATTTCTGATACTAGCTTATATGCAATTTATTTCAATTATAGCTAGCTAGCTATTATAATTCTTATAATATTTATTTTGTGTTTAATTTTGTTTTGTAGACAACTTTTGAAAATGAACAATATTTTCAGGCATAAGTTGATGAAGTTCGTGAAATGTGTTGTAATTTTTTTACAAGTGAGTGCATATAAAATTTTAAACGCTTTTTTTTTTGCAAGTGAATTTATAAGGTTGTAATACAACTTTTTTAAATGCAAGTTGAATTATTTCATTGTCTTATATGTAATGAGTATGGATTGTTAAGTATATATTTGTGAATTTAGATTGTTGAATTTGAGTTGGTTGATGAATTGTTGAGCATGCTTGTGAGTTTAAGTTGTTAAAAAGCTTATAATGGTTTATATGTTGAAGTTGTAATTGTATAATGCTTGTAATTGTAGTTGTATAATTGTTGCTTTAATTTGAATGTTGAAAAGCCTATAATGGCTTGAGTTGAAGTGTAGAAATATTGTATATTTTAGGTTGCTGCAGGTTGTTTAGAATTACAAGTTACGGGTCTACAAAAAATAGTAAAAATAAAAAAAAACCAAATAAGTCTATTATATTGCAAAATAGACATATATGAGTTATTCAAATGTGTCAGTTTTGAGTAGAATAAATGCATTTGAGTAGGTTAGATGCGTCTATTTCTTGCAAAATATATGCATTTGACCTATTCAGATGCATCTATTTTGCTGGAAACAAACTTATCTAAGTAGTTCAGATATGTTTGTTTCTAACAGACACATCTGGTTTACCTATCAAATGCATATTCTTCTTATAAGTCTGTTTATAGACATACGTATCTGAAACAAAAAAAAAACATTATTGTGAGATATTGAGAGATATTTGAATAATATTCTTAATTAGCTTAATTTATGTAATTAGAGATTTATTTCCTGGTTTATATTTTTTTTTACATGGTATCAGAGTCACGGGTTCCAATGGAACCCTACCTGGGAATTGATTTGAGAATTATACCTAAGTGAGCATCTCTTTGTCATAGTTGGATCACCATAAATGATCCATTTTGTTTTTTTTTTTTGCCTTTTATAGCAAACTGTGTAATTTCTTGGATCATCCTTGTCAAGTGACATTTGTTGTCGATATATCTCGCTTGACTCTCCTCAAATTGTATGACATCTTCTCCTACTTTGTTGGGTTTACATTGGTGTAGTGTGAGGCCGTTTGTGTTGTAGGTTTTATTAGTTCGTATGATATGTTCTACCTGGTTGGGTCTACATTAGCGTGGTGTGAGGCCTTTTATGTTAAAGATTTTGGAACTCTTTGTTTTTTACATCTGTAACAAGTTGAGCATAATTGATATATATGCTCCAACTTGAGGGGGAGTGTTATGAAATATTGAGAGATATTTGAATAATATTCTTAATTAGCTTGATTTATGTAATTAGGAATATGTAGAGATTTATTTCCTAGTTTATATTATTTGTTTATAGACACAAATACATTTTTGTAACACCCTCTCATATAGCATAAGTATATCCCATAATACATAAGGAGTGTTACGGACTGGGTGGCTATAACCTGTTCAAATTTAAAACTTTTCTTATATAAATCATTATTATTCTATTAATGTGTATACTCGATTAGACTTACTTTTCTAACTTATTAAATATCCTCTGAACTAGCTATCACTAGTTCTTGTGTACCTGTTCAATCACTTATCATATACTAAATTAGGCCTACAAGGCGTTCATCTCATATATCTCAATTATATCAAGTTGAGCTAATTTTATTATTTTTCTGTTTCTTTTCCTTTTTCTTTTTTACTTTATATCATAATACATGATTATAAAATAAAAAATATACATAACTATCATTGCTAACCTCTAATTGTCATCTATGTGAACTCAAGTTCCATATATCCTTTATTTCATTCTACATATCTTATTATTTATGGCTAGAATACTAAGTCATATCTTGTCATTCATCTGTCATATTCGCACTATTCAAATTCTATAACATATTACTTATTGAAATTCTCATATAAACATATTCACTTTGTTGCTATTTAGCTAATTCTTCTTCCATATACATCATCTATAGCTTTTTAATTTAATTAGTCTATTGCATATTTCCATTTTCCTCTTAGTTATCAATTATTCCTCTTCACATGCCATTTATCCTATTATTGACACATGCGTACTTACCTTTTATGGAGCTAATCACTAAATCCAAGCTCTATGCTTGCTTTTTCTCCTTGATGGTTAATACCACCTTCCAAAGGCATCACCTAAACATAATCACAACTATTTCTCATTAACTCAAACCATATATCAATATCCTTGGCTATATAAAGCCACATACTCTAAACCCTGACTCAAAGATCATCAAACTAAGTTCTTTCTTACTTAAATCCATCAATTAACATATAATTCAATTCAATCTAGCCTTAATAAGTGTTTTCCCCAAAGAATATTCAAGGTTCCATATCAAACTTACCCATTTACAAATGGGTTTCTACCCAATTAGGGTAAATCATATCAATCAACCATAAACTTGTTAAAATAAGAGAGGAAACATGAAATCTTATCCAAAGAAGGAAGGAAATAGGGTTTATTTGGTGGAAGACCTGAGCTCCCTCAACCTCCATCCATACTTTCTCTTTCCAACTTCATCTTCTTCTTTGGTAAATCTCTCAAATCTCACTTTGATGTAGTTTCTCTCTTGGTTTTGGTGTTTAATCACTCAAAAATCCATAGAGAAATACTCACATATGGTTCGTGGGTGTGTATGGACTATCCTTAGGGTTTCTGATAGAGAAGAATTCTTCATAAAATTAAGAGCAAATATAATTTATAAAGAGATGGGCCAAAATAGAAAGAGAAAACAAAGATAACATTTTATGAATGCAAAGTAGGCATCTTTAGCATATTTTGCCAGAAATGAATACTCCAAAATCCCTTTTTTCTTTTTTTTTTTGTTTCTCTAGGCAATATATTTATGAATTATTAATTGTTTCATGCAGTACTTTATTTGACTTGATTCTTTGAAAATTTTAACCACATTTGCTAACTTTCTAGATTTTTTTTTTTTTGTGTTTCAAACTTTTCTTTTCTTTAAATTGGAGATAAGTTATTTGGAGGACCCACTTAAAAAAAGATCTAAAAAGAAAACACTTCCACCACTAAGTAGGGAGAATAAGATAATGAGATAAGCTTAAGAAAATTTATTTGTAATCTCTTGGTTCTCTACAATTGCTTTTATAACTTGTGCAGCATAAGGTCATGATATGTTAAAGAAATGATTGTCAGGAAAGTTGCATATATTATATAGATATCATAATTTGGTCTAGTATTTTACCCTTATGAAGACCAGCTCTTCCATACGCATCGACCATGATATTGTATGAAGCTCTATCTGGTTCACAACCCATGTGCTGCATGAGCGTAAATATTTCGGCAGCCCCATGTGGAAAACCTGCACGACTGTTAGCACAAGATAGTCAAGATAGTGAATTTGCACTAGGGCATAACTTCATCTGATTGCTATTGCTGAATTAATACAGAAGCATAAAAACTGTTTTGACAGCCTTTCCTTTCTAATTCTTGATAATACTTCATATGACACAGAAATGTTATTCCATGACACATCATGCTAACAGTAAAATGCGTAGCAATTACGCTAACAGAAGTATGTGGTGCATGACAAGGCAGAGCCAACTACTGATAGATTGCAATCAAATAAAGCAGAGCCTCTTAAAATTTTCCAGCAGGGATTAGTCAATCTAGAACTCTTTCTCATTTCTAAAAAAATAATTGACATTATAGTGTTTCATTATACTGACTTGTACGCCTCCATGAGTGCGTCATAAGCATATTACATCCGGTTCACGGCCATCTTCTTGCAGCTGCTCAAAAATTTCCTCAGCCTTCTCGCAAAGTCCTTCCCTAGCAAATGCATTCAACAGAGCAGTGTATGTGCAGATATTTGGCTTACACTTTTGACTTCTCATTTCATTAAACAACTTCAAGG
>CATIWF010104038.1:0-117251 GCA_949630135.1 Balakata baccata | reverse complement strand
AAGGAAATTAATGATTAAACAAGTGAAATTGTTTTGAGTGGATGGTCGGCAGTTAACAAAGATATGATGAGAGGGACTAGAATAAGATTTGGCTTCCTTTATTTTTGGTGTCTTTGACTTTGCTTAATTTGTCAAGTAATCTGAATTAACTGAAATTTTTAATTTTTTAATAAAAAACTTAACTGAGTTAATCAAATTAGAAATTAGAATTTTCAGGCGCCAGCATCGCAATTATACACACTGAATATCCTCTATATAACAATATAATTAGTATGTCATCAAATTTGCACTAATTCCTAGACGACTAATTAATCATTGTCATTCGAAATTATAGATATATGTATAAATCTACACCACCACCTCAATCACTCCTGTGGCTATCTTTGATTTGGGTTTCAACATCAACAAGAATATATGGAGGAATAATAGATGACCAAATTCAAAAGAACATCATGTGATAGGGGCCCTGAGTTTACCATCTTTAGTTATCAAATTGTTAACAATCCGATAATGGCAATGCTTAAAAATAGTTGTTCCCACAATACAACCGCAACATTAATCTTGCATATAGCTAGCTCATGGGTTGAAATGAAGATACGCTTGTCGATCTCTCTCATTCTTTAACCATATATATCAAAGTGGATTCCCTTCCATGTCCCACATCAACCATTACTAAGCAAGAGAACTTTTGCTATACCAACATTTTAGGTATAAAGTACGTAAAATAAATAACACATAAAATGAACTTCAATTCTTCTCCTTCATATAGAATCATCAATTCAACTTCAAGTTTTTCTGTCTTCCAATCTGATGGGGGTTCTCTCACTTTTGCTCAGACCATTTAGCTTCTGTTATTATAAATTATATTTTCTAAATTGGATCCAATTAACTTCATTTCTAATATATATATTCATAACGATCCAAGATAATGGACTGCATAATTGTGGAAGAATATTCTGTTTCTCATCAATAAAAGACACAGAAGCTGAGCAAGAGCACTACCACAAACAAGTCCTGATTTAAGTTTTCAAGTAGATAAATCCTGTTTGTTATATCCTAAAACCCAAAAACCTAGACCATGCTGTTTGGCAGGAATTATGAGGACTAATCTTCCTTGCCCATTGCATCCATATAACTGTTTTCCTTGTACAGTTTTGACTTCCAATTACCGACAAATTAAAAGAATTGAATTTTTTTCTTTCATATATATTAATTATTTTAAGTTCATCACCTACTTTGAGGATCTTTACTTCTCGCGTTAGGAATTATAAACTGCCTGATACGGTTCATTTGCTTGCCAAATACTAACCAAAACGACCACTAATTACCTTTTTTTAGTCTAGTATGCTTATTAACACTGGTAATGTAGAGTGCCATTTCTAATTAGACATCGTGCATCACGACTATTCTATAAGATTTATTATTAAACTTGGTTTATCATGTCATCTCTGAATTAATCCAAATATAGAGTAATATGCATGTATTTAGATAAAACAATTAAATATATAACATTTTACTATTAGATTACTCTATAAATGACATAGTAAATCAAATGTAACTTATAATTGTTCTTTTATTTATATATATATATATATATGTATGTATTTTGATCTAATTGGGGTATATCTATATAAGCAATACATAGAAAATTTATCTGGTGAAATGCTTAACTGATCAAATACAAATTGAATGGTATAGCTCATGATTACTATTTATGATCCTGGGAAGTGCCGAACTTTGTCATTTTTCTCACGATTCCAATATCGATTTTGAGTGAATTCAGCATCATTACCATGATCGCTTTTCAACACTTTTTTTCGGATGAAAAGTTCTTTTTATTTCTTTTTACTATTTAATTTTACATATAATCTTAATTATAAAATGTTTTTCAATTCTGTTATCATCATGATTTCAATAATGTACAATATTGGTGATCTAGACTGCTGACAATTTTCCCACATAGACAGACTGCCATAGCACTAGCAGTTCAATATATACAAATCATGTTATTAATTACGTATTAAGCATATTTTCCTTATCCACGCTGTCTAAGCACTATAATTATTTTTTTCTTAATCTGAATAATTAGTGGTCAATTATGTGATTAATAAACACGAGGTAATAAAATTAAAGAATTTAAAGCATGTGTGGTGTCAATATTTAGCTAATGAGAAAGCATAAAAGAAGCTTGGACAAAGTGATGACTTGTCCTTTGTAATTTTCTCATTTGGCCAGTATGGATTATTTTGAAGGCAATAACACATGAAAATTATAATTAATTTTCTCATAAGGTATTGCAATATTCTTGTCGGATATTTTAGCCTCTAATTAAAGTATTAGAAAATAATTCTCAGTTGCCCCATCTACAAATTTCTAAATCCCTAAATTTCCTTTTGTCTTTCTTTTTTTTTAAAGTACATATTGGGAGAAAGAGTGTTCGATTCGAACATGAATTACTCGGAAGACTTATAAAATTTTCAATTAATTAACTTCTAACTATTTTTTAATTTAACAGTTTCTGCATATCATAATATAGCTACTTTCCCTGCAAAGCATAGATTTATGTCTAAGAGAAAGTGGGAGAAGTGGTTGTAGAAGGTGGGAAATTAATATACCCATTGTCATTCTTCCGAGCAATGATTATTACAAGAAAATTAGGAAAATAAAAAAAATTATTTAATTTTGCAATATATTATAATTATATTTAATTTTAAAAAAAATTTATTTAAAATACATAAATTTTTATTTTTTTTTAAAATCTAGTTTCTGTAGTACGGAACCAGTCTTAAAATCTAATTAGTGCTTTCGGTAGATTGACCGAATGAGATAACTAGCTTAGACGTGGAAAAATATGATTATTGGATTAAATATATCCACTTATAATTGGATAATTAAATTAGAACTTCAATTATTTAATCCAATTATTTAATTTTGTTAGCATATTTAATCGACATCAGTATCAATTGTTTTATTCAGTCAATCAACATAAGTCTTAGTTATATTTAAAAACTGATTTCTTGCTATGAAATTAAAATTGTTTTAAAAATAAAAGTAAATATAATTTAAATAGAATTATTAAAAAATTATATATAATTATAAAATGGAAAAATTACCATTTATTTCTTTTAGTTTGACATAATACACTAGTACCTCTCTAATATTTTAAAAATATATGATTTGCTCTATATATTTTGACATAATATACTAGTATCTCTGAAGTTTGAAAAATAATATAATGCATTAGTAAAAAGAAATATTCTCTTTTACTCGGAAGTATTAGTCTATTAAATCAAATGTGTATTGAAGTACTAATATAATTTATCAAAATTTCAGAGGTAAATAATATAATTTTCAAATTTCAGAAATATTATTATATTATATCAAATTACATGGAATAAATAATATATGTTTCAAATTTCAAGGTAATATATTATGTCATACTATGGAGTAAATAGTAATTTTTTCTTAGAAAATTTGTCAAAGTTTTTAATTTTTTTAATAATTTCTTTATATATATATATATTTTTTTTCCTCGCTTTTCACGAGGTCAAATATATTACACTTTAACCTTTTTTTTTTCTTCTACATATATTAAAAAAAAAAAAAGGAAAAGAGATGGGTATAGTGCGGATCCAGATTCGAAAGTTTGAAGGAGCAATTATTAAAAAAAAAAAAAAAGAATTATGAAGTAAATAGTTTGGTGTATGTCAGATATAATAAATGATTGTGATTGTAAAATATTGATCTAACGGTTATGTTAGAAATCAATAAATAACTTCGTGTCTATCGAATGATTTATACAGCTGTAGTTGAATCCAAATAATTTTACTCAGAATGATAAAAAATAAATATAAAAAATAAAAAAATATAAAGGAAAATAGATTAAATTTAAAAAAAAAAAGAGCAGTCGACCCACTAGTCCCTCCAAAGAGCAGTGAGTATACAATGAACCATGAAAAAGATAAGAATCCCACATTTCTGCCGAACATGATTTTATTCATCACTTTTAAAACCAATATACCAATTTTTGTTTTTTTTTTTTTCAAACTATTTTTCCAATTTATTGTACAATTAATCTTAGCATTAATTACCAATCATGTGGCGTATTTGTGAACTTTAAAGTGAACTCTCTTAAGAATAGGCATCAAAATTAAAAACAAATAGTCTTCTAAAAATATTGGACATCAAATTACTTATGCACAAAGTGGTGCACCACATAAAAGAGGAGTACAATCATAAGATGAAAGAAAAAAAATAACCTTTTCACATGGAAATTAGAATTCTTTATGTTTAACCCACCATTGCCAATCACTTTTCTCCTACTTTAATTTCTCATTGCTCCCTTCCAGGGAAACAAACATCAGCTCGCTGGTTAATTTGGTAATTTTATTTTTTTTGTTAGATATTCTCAGTCAATCAATTAGAATCATACATTGAAATTAATTATACTATTACCGGATAGCACTTCAAGAGCGGTAAAATATTTTTTTATAAATTTTAAAGTAGTTGCATACTCATGGTTTGAACTCGAGAGCTCTAATTAAGCTGGAAAATATCGAGGTTATCTCATCTGTACCTTTATAAATAATTTGGTCATTTTATTACTCTAAGTGAATAATCTTACAAAAAATATTGTACTTAAATATTTTTGTAAGTATGTGTAGTTAGGCAGAAACTCTAGTAATAAAACTTTTTTGTTTTGCAAGAAATAAAACATAATAAATGATAACATGCTGCAAAGTGCAAACAAGCTCATATGGATCCTCATCAATATATGCTAATTGCGTTTCCGTAATCCGGGTAAATATATGTATTTCTTTAAAAAAAAATACAAATATAATATTTGAATAATTTTCTTATGTAAGTTCAAAAATATCTTATTATATAATTTATGTTCACATTTAAAAGTTTTTATTTATACATTTCAAATCTTGATGAGATTAATTTGTATGTAAAAGAAATTTTAAAAATATTCATTTAAAAGTTTTATATATTTTCATATCTGGATGCGTGGATTAATTTTGGATAAACAAATTCTTTGATGACGAAAATAGCACTTGGATTGGGTCCCATTGTGGGTCCCAAGAAGCATGTTTAGAGACAAGCTTCTAGTCTCCTTCCCCTCTATTTCCCCCATCTCAGCCATGCCTCATTTATATAAATACCTGCCTAGCTAGCTAGCCAGCTCCTCACCAACTGATTAATACTTACTTCCGACTTCTGCCTCTCGATCTCTTTGTCAAAATTTTAATTGCGTCCAACATTCCATCGCTGTCAAACTCAAACATAATTCTTATCTCATCCTTGCCTTGCCGACTCATTACATTTGCCCCCCGATCTGTACACTGAAGCTATATATATATATATATAGGCCGCAAATTAAGAGTACGTATACTATATCTTCACTCGTCAGTATCTATAACATCCTCATTGAGTTGAAGAAAAGCTAGAATATTGTCAAACATCCATCGATCGGTTGAATGGGTAAGGGCGATATTTACGAATGCCCACATCGTGTTGCCATTCCTCCTCCAAAGCCATTTCTCAAGTCACTGAAATCTGGTCTCAAAGAGACCCTTTTCCCCGATGATCCTTTCAGACAATTCAAGAACCAGCCACCCTCTAGAAAATTCATTTTAGGATTGCAGTACTTTGTCCCAATCTTCCAATGGGCTCCTCGTTATACCTTCAGTTTCTTCAAAGCTGATCTTATCGCTGGAATTACTATTGCCAGTCTCGCTGTTCCTCAGGGGATCAGTTATGCAAGTCTTGCTAATTTGCCTCCCATTATTGGACTCTGTAAGTAGGTTTTCGTTTCTTTTTCCTTTTTCCTTTTCTTTTTTTAGAAAATGTGATCACTCCTGGGGTTGGCTAATGTTGCTGCAGATTCAAGCTTTGTGCCGCCATTAGTGTATGCCGTGTTGGGCAGTTCAAAAGATTTGGCAGTAGGAACTGTTGCTGTAGCATCACTGCTAATAAGTTCTATGTTAGGGAAGGAGGTTAACCCTAATGAGAACCCTAAGCTTTATGTCCAGTTGGCTGTAACAGCAACTTTCTTTGCTGGAGTATTTCAAGCGAGTCTTGGACTTTTAAGGTCAGTTTCATTTGTTGAATTAAATCATAATGTGAAGCCCCATCCCCGTGTGACCAAATATTCTTCTGATTAAGACTGTGCTGTCTGTCAAATTCCTCGGTACTTGAAATTTGTATTAATGCATATACTTGATGACGTTGTTCCTAAAAAAAATCATTACATCTGTTATGGGTATCGAAACAAAAACAGTTCACATATGAATAATAAGAATGTTACGGGTATCAAAACAAAAACGGTTCGCATATGAATAATAAGGACAGAATATACTGTATATATAAACACATGCACACATAATTAATGCTTGTTTTGCAGACTTGGGTTTATCGTGGACTTCTTGTCTCATGCAACGATAGTGGGTTTCATGGCTGGAGCAGCCACTGTTGTTTGTCTTCAACAGCTCAAAGGAATTCTTGGGTTAGTTCAGTTCACTCACGGGACTGACCTAGTATCGGTTATGCGCTCCGTTTTTACCCAAACCCATCAGGTAATTAATCAATTACTTGTCGTATTAATTTCTTCTTTAATTAATCAATTACTTGTCGTATTAATTTCTTCTTTTAGTATTAATATTACTAATGCTGATGGTGACAATTATTATGATGGCGGTGGTTGCAGTGGAGATGGGAAAGTGCAGTCTTGGGTTGCTGTTTTCTGTTCTTTCTCGTCCTCACGAGATACTTTGTAAGTAGAGTAATTAATCGCTGTCCTTTTCATTTCTGATGCAAGATTAATTAGACTATGATTAATTACTTACGACGTTGAATGAAACATTTTTAAGGTAAAACGAAACTTATACTTTTTATATAATTATCTACCCACTTCGAAATTTGACTTCACCTCCAACCAATCATTATATATAATTAATACTTGAGTAATATTATAAAGGTTTCTTTAAGAACAAGGGTGCTCCTCTTTGATATGTTCTTTTTGTTTGCTCTTCATTTTAAGTTCTGTTTGAAATAAAGAATTATCCTATCTAACTTAGAGAAGAGTTTTTTCAGCGTTTTAATTCTTAATTAAGGTGCTTTTTTCTCTTATAATGATATCAATAAAATAAATAGCTTATAAAAAAAACAATGGTGCTCTTCAAAAATCCTCAAGTAAGAAATTGTATTTTTATGTTAATCATATTATCACACAAAATTTTCTTAGCCATGCAAAATTTTGGGGTAGTTGACCTGCCAGCTGCACAGACCACATCTGCATATGTATGGATACAAAAAGAGGAAAGGGCGTATAACTCGAAATGTTGCACAGACAGATTTAAAATGGCTACTAAGATGTGTCTCACAAAAGAAGGACAACTTATGGGCATGGCCACGGTTTCCTATACTCTTAAGTATAAAACTCACTGTCAAATCCCCAAGCATTCACGTTGAATTTTTGACTATTTACCCACAAATGTTTGACTGCCCAGATTAACTGGTTTTCTATTATTTGACTTTAAGAAAACAATTAATAAAGCTTCTAAAAGTCTATTTCAAGAGGACTCTTAATATCTGGAAAATGATCATTTCAGTTTCCGTTAATTCTGTTGAGTTAATTTTGTATTTGGAGACGAATTAATCCGATAAATTATTGAATTATCGGATAAATTATTTTTAAATTCAGATTAATGTTATAAATTGATTCCTTCAAAATTTATCAAATGTCAAATCTTTTATTTTCCTTGGTTTATTTGTTCTATTGAGATATATTTCGACTTCGAAGTTTCTGACTTTTTGTTTATATTTGTTGATGAAAAATAGAGCAAGAGAAAGACATGCTTTTTTTGGATAAATGCAATGGCACCCCTGACGTCTGTTATACTAGGTAGCATCCTTGTGTACCTAACCCACGCTGAGAAACATGGCGTTCAAGTGGTGAGTCCCTCTCTCTCTCTCTCTCTCTGTGGTATAAAAATTACAAGTTAGTTGCTACTTAATTAATTGATTATTAGGAACATTAAATTGTGTTATTAAGCTAAAGGAGTTGTGTGCTTCAATGGCATTAAGACTTAGCTTCCTTCCCAAAGGTCTCAATGGCATTAAGGCTTAGTTTCCTTCCCAAAGTCTCAGGATCGAGACCCTCTACAAACCAAAAAGAAAAAAAAAAGTGTTATTACAAGGATATCTGTAATTTGATTATGTCAAGTAGTTAACATTCCATAACTTTTCATCAGATTGGACACCTAAAGAAGGGATTGAATCCACCATCTTTAGCTGAGTTGGCTTTCGGGTCACCACATCTGAAGACAGCTATTAAAACTGGAATTATAACTGGTGCTATAGCTCTTGCTGTAAGTCTCTTCCAATCCTCACATGCTCCCCAGTACTGTTTTCCGTATTTGCTTCACATGTCATCGTGTTCCGGAGTGGTGGGGCCTATATATGCAAGATTTGTGATTTCTTTCACTCAGTATCCAAGATTATGAGTTTATTTTATATGGAATAAACCACTTTTGTTTATGTTGGAAAATTTTAATAAAAATGGAGTAGAAACATATTATAGAAATTGGGGAAGAAAACTATTTATTTTACTCATTTAAATTGAATATATATAGAGAAAAAAGTAACAAAAGATCTCATCAATCAAAAATGGTTATAATTAAAATTTAAATTTAAACTAAGAAAATATTTATAGATTTATTCTGATTTCTACTCATTCAAATAAAAACTAAAATTCAAAATTATTTGAAAATTATTTCCCTAGTTTTTTTTTTTAATAGTCGACGTAGATGCCATTTTTCCAACACTCTCTTTGGCATTGAGATGGTAAACACTAAATTTTTCTTCTTTTTCTGCAATGCAAATGATCTTCTTACAAAATAGAATCATTTTTAATAACTTGTAAGTCTCTTGTTTCATATTTATTGGCTTTTTAAAATTTTTATTCACAATTTAAAGGCTCTCTAGTCCTTTGAAATTTTTATTTTCAATTTTGTGACTCACTAGTTGTTGAAAAAAATTATTTAAAAGTTAAAGACTTGGTTGATTTCGAAATTGTATTTACAATTTAAGGACTTGCCCGGTCCTTTGAAAATATTTTACAAATTTTTGAAAATTTGCAAGTCTTTGAAAAAAATATTTTACATATTAGTGATATTGATTTATAGAAAATATTTTGGCAGCAGATCTTTGAAAAAATTCTTTTATCAATTTTTAAAGAATATTTTACAGTTTAATGACTTGTTTAGGTTCCATTTAAAAACTTTGAAAACGCAGACCCTATAAAATCAACTATAGTTCTGATAATATTGTTGGAAAAATTTAACAAAAATGAAGTATAAACATAATATATAAATGGAAAAAAAACTACCCATTTTATTTATTTAAGTTGAACATATATATAGAAAAAAAAGTAAAAAAAAAAAATATATCAATCAAGGATGGTTACAATCAAAATTTAAATTCAAGCTATGAAAATATTCATAAATTTATTTAGATTTTTACAAATTCAAATAAAAACTAAAATTCAAAATTATTTAAAAATTATTTCCATAATATTTTTCTTTTTAATATTCCTGCTATAATTCCAACAGTTTATATGGAAATAAAATAACGGAATCAAATAAAGAATTGTCATAATTCCATATAATAATAAAAATAAAATTATATAAATTTACTTGTGAATCCGGTCTTAAAAAAATAATTTACAGGAAGGAGTAGCTGTTGGAAGAAGCTTTGCCATGTTCAAGAACTATCATATTGATGGAAACAAAGAGATGATCGCTTTTGGGATGATGAATATTGCAGGGTCTTGCACTTCTTGCTATCTAACCGCAGGTCATTTAACTCAATCTCTGTTCTGAGCAAGCCTATGTTGATTAAATTACGAGCATAATCCGAAGAATTGCTAATACAAATTTGGAATGATGTTCCAGGGCCATTTTCACGAACAGCAGTGAACTTCAATGCAGGATGCAAGACTGCACTGTCGAACGTAGTTATGGCCACAGCAGTGATGATAACATTACTATTTCTAACCCCATTGTTCCATTACACTCCCCTGGTTGTGCTTTCCTCAATTATCATTGCCGCCATGCTGGGCTTAATCGACTATGAAGCTGCTATTCACCTCTGGAAAGTCGACAAGTTCGATTTCCTTGTTTGCATCAGCGCATACGTTGGCGTGGTATTTGGCAGTGTAGAAGTCGGCCTAGTCATTGCTGTGAGATATTTCATCAAACACTAATTAAGAATTTGATTTTAATTAATTAGTTGAATTACATTAGTGATTCTGATATGAAGAGAATTTTGCAGGTGACCATTTCCTTGGTAAGGATGCTGCTGTTTGTAGCAAGGCCGAGGACCTTACTCCTAGGAAACATTCCCAATTCCATGATTTACAGAAGCATGGATCAGTACCCAACTGCTGATATTGTTCCTGGAGTTCTCATTCTTCAGATTGATGCCCCTGTCTACTTTGCCAATGCAAACTACTTAAGAGAAAGGTGTATATATATATATATATATAGAAAAACTAGGAATAGGATCAGTTAAATCATATTGCTTACTTCCAATTTGTTGTCAGGATTTCGAGATGGATTCATGAGGAAGAAGACAGGGTAAAATCTACAGGAGGACCCAGTTTACAGTACGTAATACTGGATATGACTGGTATTGGTAGCATAGATACAAGTGGGATCAGCATGCTTGAAGAAGTTAAGAAGAATACTGATAGAAGAGGTCTAAAGGTACGAATATCAACTCCCATTACTTTAAAAAGTTTTGCTCAGCCATGGAAGTTAATGTCTATTTCTTATGGCTCTTTTGAATGCAGCTGGTACTAGCAAACCCAAGAAGTGAGGTGATTAAGAAGCTGGAGATATCCAAATATATTGAAACGATTGGTCAGGAATGGATCTTTCTTTCGGTAGGAGAAGCAGTAGCAGCATGCAACTTCATGCTACATACATGCAAATCAAATCCAGTAACAGTTCATGAACTTGATGCTCGCAATAATGTGTAATGTTAGAAAAGCGGACTGGTAAATTTTGATGCTTAGTGAAGCAGCATATATATACATCTCCCATCTAATCCTTCTTAATTATTAATCCACTAGTGAATCAGAAGATGGTTGTTTTGTGGCCCTTGGTTCTTAAATCAGCTTTTTTAATATACAGATTAACATTCCCCCCACGAGGCTTAACTGCTAAAAATGACAAGTATGAAGAAATTTCAAACGGTATCAAGCCAATGACTTAGATCAAATGTAATGCCAAGCAGCTGTAAGATTCTGCAACACAATTATAAATACCAATTTATATCTCAGAAAGGGGGTAACCATTCAATATATAGGAAAACAGACTCGTCTAAAAAGCTAGTTGAAAATGAAATTACTTGATAAACCTAGGTCAAAAAAATTAATACATGCACACTATAACTAACAATTTTTTTGAAAATTTTGGAGAGGTAAAATAAAAATTTTTGAAGGAATTTTTTTGAAAATTTTGAAGGATAACATAAATATATATGAATTTTTTTTAGGCTTGGGGGCCTACGCCCCTGGCAGCCCTCCTTGGCTTCGTCCCTGATTCTTCATATACAATCTTTTCAGACTGCAAAAGAAAAGATCAAGTTAACCTTCTTCATTCACATCAATACACATTAATCATGTTTCTTTGTTAAAGTTAAAACACACACATTTTCGGATTTCAATGCATCCAGGTTCTTTGCCAAATCAACATTAGACTTCAAGCTCTCCACTTCTTGAGCTCATTTTTTCTCTTTAGTCAATTGAGATATCCTTTTGATCTTTCTTGATACCTCGGTGCTCTGTGTATTGTATTGCGAAGCTGTTTGGAAAGCAGCCAAGGCCTATAATTATTTGAAAAGCATAGGAACTATATAATTGGAAGGAATAAGATCTTCAGACATACATCATCATACTGTTCCATGGCATCTAACACACAACCTTTCCTGAAATGTCCCTGCAGTAATCAAAGTGGCATTATGCGAGTGCAATATTAAGCTTATCCGATTCCCCAAAATGAAAAAGAACCAAAAAGAAAGAAAGAAAAGCGAAACAAAAAATATGTTTCTTCACCTTTTCCCATTGGAGGTTCAATGTAATTGAAGTCTCGGCATCAGCAAGTGCTTTATTAAGCTTAACCAAATGCAAAAATGCTGCAGCACGATTGCTGATAAATGATTGAACTTCATGTAATGGAAGACACATAAGAAAGATGTACAGTTACATGGACAATGTAGACTAAACCAAAAACAGAATAAAATAAAAGAAAGACTCAGATCATAAATTGATTCATTTTTCTAGATTGCAAACTCAAGAAACAGAGAATTGTCTCCCCAAGAAGAAAATTCTGAGTCTATGATGAAAGAATTTTTGCCTTTTTTGTATGTTTAAAAAGATCATGAACATGAAACTAAAACTAATCCAGACAATAATGATGATGCACGAAGAGAAAGCCAAACAAATGAGATTCCAAAAGTAAGCAAACCATGTAGATTCTAACATCACCAAATAAAAGTATCCTCCACATTTTTTCCATATGTATTTCCGAACTTGCATAACCTTTTATTGAGAGTACTGGTGCCATTAAATGAAAGGAGAGAAAAGTACATTTAAGGTCACAAGATGAATGACTTGAAATGGAGATCTGGAGCCAATAAGTTAGTCCAACGAGGAACTTTAATTTGTAGTACAAGTTTGTATTGTCCAGAAAACTAAATAATGCTAGAGATGAATAAACCCTGTAAAAACAATACATTAATACTGTTGCTTAAACTCCCTTGTTTTATATTCTTTGCAGTTTAGAATTTAAAACCTGCCATAGACAAATGTAAATGGGCACCTACTCGGCACTCAACAGAGAGATAAGGCCCAAGTGAGAGATCATGTAACCATGAATTATCTGAATCCTAATATTCAATCATTCCATCCAACCCCTATCAGTAGTACACGTTCAAAAATTAGATTCCAGAAAATTAATAGTTTTCCAGCCTATCCAGGTTGTCCAATTTTCTTTACTTTTTAACAACTAAATATACAAGCCAAAATCTTTGAATGCCTTAAACTTTAAAATGTCATTGAGAGATAGCGTGAGCAGGGAGAAACAAACAATATCATGTAGGTCCTAAAATAGATTAGAGGTGAATTGAGATTTTAAAAAAATTATAGCTTTTACAAACGGACTAACGTGCTTTTTTAAGTAAGCTAGTAGTATGTTAATTTTTGGCAGAAAACTAACGTAAAGATAATTTGAAATTTCTTTTTCATAAAATCAAATTTTATGACTTTAAATATTTCTCAATCTCCAAAATCAGTTTTTGTCAAATAAATCATATCATCTCTTTTATTTGCAACAAAAACTTCAAACATATTTAAACTTAAAAGGGTTTTTAGAAAAATATTTTTAAACAACTTTTTCACATAAAAATCAAGATTAAAATATTTTCAACAAATCAGAGAAAACAGTTTAACACATTTGATTTATAGTAGTTCAGCACTTTTGCCTACATCTACTTCTCAAAACACAATCTTTAGAGTTTTCTCTCCACAAAGGATTATTTTCAAAGACAAGAATCAAGCCGCTTATAACACTAGATTTTCTAGTCTATACTCTCAAATTTAAACTCAAGTTTTTACAAAACAAAACTTGAAAACACTTGAATAGTTTTTTCATACCTAATGTGTTAAACAACCCAACAATAAGTTTTCAAGCCAAAATTGCAAACTATAATAGAAATAATTCACCATCAATCTCAAAACACGAATTTTACATAAAAAAACTAGAGTCAAGATGAAAAATATCTAAGAATGAGGCTGAAGGAAAATGATTTTAAAAGTGTAGAAACTTTTGTCTCGTGAAATCTTTGATTTTCCAACAATAAAAATGTTCTTTCAATTGATATTTATAGTTTAGAAGAAAAAAACTAGCTAGCAAAAACAAATTTTTATTTTTCAAAAAATTAACTGTTATTTTATCTTTAGTAAAAGCTGTCGGTTATAAATTAGTATACTTTTAGAATACTCAATTAAAATACTATTAGAATATACTCATTAGAAAATAACTTTTTTTTCCTAGTGAAAAAATATTTTATCTTGAACACTTTTATACTTTGAGCTACATTTTTATATACACATTAAAATAACTTTACATTCATATCTTAATATATCTTTTTGTTGCACATATGTCTTTTTTTGAATATATATCTTTCACTTTCAATTCATGAATATTAAAATATAAAATTAGAACAATAATATAACAAATTCTAATACTTAAATCATAATTTTGGAATCATCAAAACATGGAACATGGGATGCGGAAGAAAATTCTTTGGAAAATGGGGGGATGGAGTAATTATCTCTAAAAGAAATTTCATTAGTTAAGAATTGATAATTAAAAAGTTAATTGAGCAACTTTTCAATTCGAAAACAACATATTCAATACATAATTCTTTCTTCATTAAAATGTTGAAAATTGCCGATGTGGGACAAACTACAATGGATTTCGTTTCCAAACTTTCAGTTTCAGATGCACTTCACAGATGGGTTCTTTCTTTTGTCACAAACATTATTCTTTTTTCTTAAGGAAAAAAAAAAGTGTTCTATAGTGTGAGAAGTAGAAACTAGAACAAATCCTTCGATCATTCATTTATTTGTATTAATAATTTAATTATCAATGTTATTCAATAATTTCTAGGCTTTGGAGAAACGTATAGTATATCATGTAACATCAATCATATATATTTCACAAACAATTGAGGGAATATTGTTATTTATTAATTGGCATAAACAATTTAAGTCATAACACCGATTAATGAATTGTTAAATTTGATTATATGTTCTTATTTCCGCCTCTTGCTTTAATTTCCTATAACTCATACATCAGAAAGCTGTGTGCTTGTGGGCGGCATGCTACAATCGCAAATGCCAAAACATTCATATTCTATCCAAGTTTGAATTTCATATATTTAGAATTGAGAAATTATTCATTTCTTTAATTAGGGGATGAAGAAATTAATTAAAAGTAAGAATTTATATATGGGGTATTTTAAAACGCCGTATAAACATATTAATTATATATTTAATTGAATCTGCTACAAAACATTGCAAAGCCATCACCAACTTCAACTGACCAAGTCTCTAATTATACAAGTCCTCTAATCCTTACCTTCCAAGTTCCAACCACTCTGGTATAATAATACAACAAGTATAACCCTTTTTTTTTCCTAGCATGAAATTGGCAAAAATTGAATTTCGATATCCTACAAGAGAAAAATTCAATAATCAAGCTATGCTAGCCCGATGATAAATACGATAATATTTTTATAAAATTTTATAGAAAAAACACCTATTTATGAATTAACGCCGATATGGGCCATTTTAAAATATATTTTTCTATGATTTATGGAGATTTATTTAGACAAAAAAAAAAAAAGAATTTCATAGTCCAAAAAAACAAAAGACGAAACATTAAAAAAAGGACCTTAAGGTACACCAACTTATAATTAGCATATGCCCTAAATACGAAGAACGCGTTGCCTTCAAAGTTTGAAAAATCAAAATTAACTAATTACACTATACTTACCTCTCATTTATTTTATCCTTTCTTTGAAAAATTCTTCCATTATTTCTAAAATGCACTTAATTGTTGAATAATATTTCAAGTATGTATATATCATTTTAGGGTAGCTGACTTTCCCTTTTGATTTGGTCTTTAATTTTTGGTGCGTTGTCTGTTGTTAAAGGTCAATTGACCCGAGGGAAAATTTTAATTTTTTTTTTCCTTTAATTTCACACTTCAATAAAAATTCAATATGACGAAGTTATTCTTCACGTACCAAACATGATTTATATATATGCAGAATTTATTTATTTACTAAATTTTTATTTTGAAATTATTTGTATGGTACGCTTCTTTAGTCGATCTGCTGATATAATGTTTGAAGAAACTAGCTTAAGATATGGTTAATATGTAAGATCAGTATTTTTCTTTATCAACCATCCTTACTAAATATAATTATTAAAGGATAAAAAGTTCCTTCCAAAATTTGAAATGTGCTCCATGTTTAAAATTTGAACTCAATTTGATTAAAAGAGAAAAAATATTTATATATCACCACATCTCATATCTTTGAAATTCAGTTTTTTTGTCATATGCAAATAACTAAATATACAATTTTTGTCAAGCATCGGCTCTATGGCCTTCATTCAATTTTCTTCCAATTGCATTAATTTCATCATACTTGATGAGAAAACATTATTCTAATTAGGTTACTTAATTTATTCAATTTTTATTTCTCATCCATATTTTTGATACTTTCTTTTCCCTTTCATCCAAACATGACATCGATCAACCTACTTTCTGCCTCTAAAAGAAATATATTTTTATATAAAAATTTATTGAATTTCATTATATATTACTTTTGAAATTTCTCTTGCAACTAACTTTAATATGTTTGACTTTAAATATATAGATCTTCCTGTACAGATTTCCACTTGCAACTGGAATTAATTAAATAAAACCAACAAACAGAATAATATCCCAAAAGAAAAGAAATTAATCTATTTTAATTTTTAAGAGACACAACGCTTAAACTAATGACCACGGCAAGTTAACCTAGTCTTTCGCCAGTTCTTGAACGCCACCAAATTAATCTACCACTTGCCAATGCATGATTGATTAACCCTACATGCATTATTCAAATTGTCTCATGCTTCGTTTTTTCACATTTTGACGGAATTATACAGTAATATAATTATGGCAATTAAAATTTATATAATTACTTTCAAAGGATGAAACAGGATAATATTGATTCATTTTCCACTCATTAGAGATTTTGAGCTCGAGTTCTTAATATTAATGACTAAGACAAAAAATTATAGTATATATAATCAAACTTTTCTGCTTGACTGAATGTAAAATTATGTTTTTTTTTATGTGTAATAAACCTACTCACAGAAAAAGTGCGAGTAAGGACATGGAAGATGAATTTTCTTTTTTTCACACAATGTGTTCTTGCATGCATATTTACATCGTCAACTTGGAAAAAAAAAATTTATTATTTCAATTAGAATAATGGAATAAGGTGGCTATTGTTTATTGTTCCTTTAGAGATGACTTGATTCTAATAATCCTATTTCCAACCACCTCAAAGTAGTGATTTTCATAATCTTAGTTAAGACTATAGATAACCAAACATTAACTAAAACATATATTTCTCCCATTTGAGAAAGCTTTCATGATCTGGTTGTTCCATTAATCATATATACACGAAAACTGATTAATTAATTAATGTATTATTGATATATATAATTGAGAGATAATTAACATGCCACCAAAATAATTTGTGAATCAAGATTCAACAATATCAAATTAACTCTAATTACATTGCATGACAACTACTTATATATACACATTAATTTGTGTTTCACTTCTGGACTTATTCCCACTGTCATGACTCAATTTGAAATTGAGGAAAAAGCTCCGAATTAATACAAACAAAATATTCCATAGTAATCAAAATTCCAAAATTGTGAAACCGTGTTTCAGGTGAGATCAGCAAGAAAACCCAATATCTCTCTGTGCCTGCCAGTGCATTTCCATGGCACAAAATGAAAATTATAAAGAAGATAGAAAATAGATGAGGAACAATCAAGCTAGCTAACTTCTTGATTAATGAAGTTAAATTTATTTTAAATTTGAAAGCCCTCTGTACTCAACTAACCAAAATTATATGCTTTCAGCTTTTCCATATGATTAACTAAGTAATTAAATTTAAAAAAAAAAAAAGATAGAAAATTGAAAACGAAATATATATAATCAGAATTCAGAAGTCTTAATTCCTTTTAAACTTATACATCTATATTATTTTATACAAAAAATAATTGATAGGTCCATCCAACCTTTCTTCAAGAAAATTGGCACATATAAATCAAACCTTTCTTCTTTTATCACAAACACTAGCACCCAACAATATCTCAGTGCATAGAACATTTGATGGCATTTTCTGCTTCAAAATGAAGATCATCAATATTTTCAGTTTAGCCCTTTTGGGCATCTTAATGTTCTTTTCTAAACCTTGTCATCAAGCGTCTGCAGATTCTTCTGCTCCACTCTGGAACCCTCGACTCAAAAAGGCTTACATAGCTCTTCAAGCTTGGAAACATGCTATGTATTCTGATCCCAACAGCTTTACTGCAAATTGGTGTGGTCCTCATGTCTGCAACTACACTGGAGTCTATTGTGCACCTGCCCCTGATGACAATCACACCATTACAGTTGCAGGCATAGACCTCAACCATGCCAATATATCAGGTTATTTACCTGAAGATCTTGGCCTCCTCGCTGATCTAGCTCTCTTCCACATCAATTCCAACAGCTTCTGTGGCATTCTTCCTGATAGTTTTCGCTATCTTCGCCTTCTTTTTGAGCTTGACATAAGTAATAACAATTTCACTGGTGAATTTCCCTCTGTTGTTTTCGATCTTCCTTCGCTCAAATTTCTTGATATAAGATTCAATCAGTTCCATGGCAATGTCCCTTCTAAGCTATTCGATCTAAAGCTCGATGCCCTTTTCATAAACGACAACAGATTCAACTCATCCCTGCCTAAAACCTTTGGCAACTCTCCAGTTTCAGTGGTAGTATTGGCCAACAATAACCTCAACGATTGCTTTCCTCCAAATTTGACGAAAATGGCAAAAACACTTAATCAGATAATCCTGATGAACATGGGATTGAAGGGTTGTCTGCCACCTGACATAGGAAAGCTGAAGAAAGTGACAGTTTTTGATGTAAGCTCTAACAAGCTAGCTGGTGAATTGCCAGAATCTATTGGAGAGATGAAAAAATTGAAGCAGGTAAATGTGGCGCATAACAAATTTTATGGAGAGATACCAGAGAGTATATGCCTGTTGCCTAAGATGGAGAATTTCACGTTCTCATATAACTATTTCTGCAGCGAGCCGCATGTTTGCCGCAAATTGAAAGACAAAGATGACAGAAGAAACTGCATACCTCATAGGCCTATGCAGCGATCTCCCGAGCAATGCAAGGCATTCTATGCTCATCCTGTTAGTTGCTATGCATCTGGCTGCTCAAGTCCGCCTCCACCTCCTCCTTCTCCACCCCCGCCGTCGCCACCACCACCGCATCATTATTATTATAATTATCCTTGACTGTTAATTGATTAGATTGATCATTAGAGATTATCATATATTAATAAACAATAAGTTGGTTTCTTTCTTTTCCTGTCCCTTTCCTACTAAAATGAAGGAAACATTAAATATAATGTGGGGCGTATAGATTTTTCATTTGTTTGTCTCTTTATCTTTAACTTTTTGCAAAGAAATGAAAACTTATTACATTATTTGTATGTTTGTACATATTTTTGGAATTGACAATAATTATATTGTTTCTTGATGTCTTCATTGGTACAAGACAACATACGCATGTGTAAGTCTTTTTGCTTATATGAATGTTTTGGGTGAATTTCACCCACTCTCCTATTATTATATAACTTGTAACAACTTTGTAATACAAAAGTATTTTAATTATCTAACTCGTAATCACTCGATATCTGAAAAATTATTTGTAATACAAAGGTACCCAAATTATGTAAATTGTAATAATTCAGTACTTTAAAAATTATTTATAACACAAAAGTATCTCAATTTTTATTTTGTAACTAAATAGTATTCATGTCTTCAACTATTAGGATTCATTTAGCATTGTGTTTGGAAAAAAACATTTTTTGGAAAAAAAATTGTATTTTTAACTTTTTTTAAACTTTTTTGAGTTTTGAAAATTATTTTTGGTAAATACAGATAAATAAATATTTTTTTCCAGAAATATATTTGAAAAAAAATAATTCATAAAAATTAAAAAAAATTAGTCAATTAAATAAAAAAAATTCAAAATATGCTTTTGGAACACTTAACAACACTCCTTAGTCTCTTTAATAAAAGTATAACATGAAATATCCAGATAAATTTTAATAAAAACAAAATTAGTTGTAATACACAGTCAGTAAAATTAAAATTTATCTGATGTGAATATTATATCTAATTTTATTTTTATTAAAATTTATTTGATGTGGATATTTTATATCACACTTATGTTAGAGAGACTAACATTCAAATACAGAAGTACTATTTAGTTACAAAATAAAAGTTAAGGTACTCTTGTGTTATAAAATAAAAATTGAGATACTCTTGTATTACAAATAATCTTTAAAGTACTGAATTATTACAATTTACATAATTGGGGTATTTTTGTGTTACAAATAATATTTTAGGTACTAAATTATTTCGAGTTATATAATTGGAAGAACGGGTGAAATTCACCCTTTTGTTTTTGTTGGATATATTGCTTTCTTGTTAAGGTTAATTTCTTGGCCTTAAGAAATGTAAGCTTGCCACCTAATTAATTTCCTTCAAATACCAACGGAAAAATGAAATGTATGGCTTAAGTTTTAATTCAACTATACAAACATCTGTCCTATATTACTAGTTCCTAATATTCAAATTTTAAATAAGGATTATCAACCAAACTTAGTTAATTACTGAATTATTAGTAGGTAGGTAGAGCATGAGTTTCGGTCTTTACAGTGAAATCGGGGTTAATTTTACCGATGCTCATTATACTTTTAATAATTTGTTTAAAAATTATTTTTAAAATTTTTTTCCAATAAAAATCACTTACAATAATTTTAATACCGGATTGCTAATAATATGACACCAGAATGTTAATATGTAATACCACGTCATCATCTACGCAGTTGTTACATCAGTAAATTCAAAAAATTATAGTATCACGTCATTGTCCACGTCAGTAATTCAGTAAAAAAATTACTAAAAATAATTTTTATAGGGAAAAAATGAAATTTAGTGATTTTTATAAAAAAAAAAATTTTAAAAAAAAATTATCAAAAATATAATAATTTTCTGTGAAATTAACCCGTAAAATTGAGACAGAGTTGGTGTAGTTTAAAATTTAAATGGATGTAGCAATTAATAAAATATGGTCCTATATAGAAGTAAAAGAAAGAAGTTTCATAAAAAATAATTAAAGAAATTTATTTATTTATTCATTTTTTTGCAGGTATTATTATATATTAAATTATGTTTGAGTACTTCTAACTCAAATGAATCAAAATAAAAGTTTGAATTTTTAACTAGTGAATTTATCTAAAAAAAATATAAAGTTTACCATAATTTTTTAATACAATTATTGAGATTATAGAACAAGTTCTTCTTTAATTTGCCGAAAATTTCCGACTAGTGGATGAGCTTAATTGAAATTTGATTAGAAAGTAGCTATCGCAAAATCTTACAAATTGAATCAAGAATAGACAAAGAAGTTTAAATTTGAGATTGTTAATTATTAATGGACGTTGATGGGTTGTCACTATAGATTAAATCATTTACAATTTAAAAGCAACAGCCACTCCCACAATGAGAAGGTCTTTCTCTGTCTTCACAAGAAAAGAGTTGCATATGGGCTAAAAACGCCTGAGGTATGCTGATAGTGCCATGTTCTTTTTATAAAAATAAATACAAATAACAATTCAAGAGGTGAAATGGTATGGTCAGTAACATTTCTCCTTTAATCAGAAAATTCGAGTTTAAGTTCTGATTATGAATTTCTTTTAGAATTTGAAAGGAAGCACCCTACTCTCTTATTGAAGAGTTGAAAAAAATACAAATAGTAAAATTCTGTGTTACTTAAAACTCTTTTGCCCTGTTTTTTATTTTTTATATTATTCAATTTTTTTTTTTAACTAAAGGAATTTCATTAGAAGACTATTTTTTATTGGGTGCTTTAAATCTGTTCTCAATTGAAGCTGTCCCTATTATCTCAATAATTTTTAGAAAATTTTACAGAAAAACCAAAAAATACTATAATATTTACATAATTACCGATGCTAAAAGGTTATTTCAATTTTACGGAAATTTACTTTCAAAAATTACATAAGTACCACCCCATAAAGACTTTTCTCACAAACTAATCACCAATATGCAGAAAATGATCAAAAGCAAAAACAGAATTTTATCTTCGTTTGCAATCAATCAATAGAGTTCTTCAACAAAACCTATGGCTCCAACAACAATCTGCCAGGTGACACTGACCTGGTTTGGATTCCTCGCATAAGGAACTTCATTGACGGCTGATATCTTTGTTTTTAATCTCCTATTTCTAGTGATGCGGAAACTGACAAAGCTAATTTGGATATATAAAAAAAGTTATGAAAATTTTAGGAAATTTATTTTCATCTCTTTTTTCAACTTGATATAACTTATTTTAAGAAATGGAGAAATATAGTAATTCTGCCATGATTACAAATCAAAAAAGAAATGCATGCATGTGGAAGATAAGGCAAGGAAAAAAAAAAAGCAAGAGAGAAACAAGTAAGTTACGGGTTTTACTTACTTTTTCTTCTTTATTTTTTTTTTCAATTTATATATGTTTTGATAAAGTCTTTATCTCTTTGTTTTTCTTTTTCTGTTCTTCGAAATACATATTTCCAGTATATTTTTGTATTACTTTGGAAATTCTTTAGAAATATATATTTTTTTGTTATATTTTGGATATATTTTACGGATACCTTGAGAATTTATTTGAAACACTTTGGGAATATCTTTGAAATATTTTTGGTATATCTTGAAAATATATTAGGAATATCTTATTGATTTAAAAAAAAGATATTAAATAACACAATAATTTTTCACCAAATTCATCTTTTCAATTAAGGTCAAAAATAATTTCCTTCACACATTTTCTTTACTCAACCAAACTTACTCATAACCATTATTTTTATATATATATAAAAATTAATTTACCAAAATTCAATTGTGTGAAGAAACCATTATTTGCTAGATGAGTGATTAGTAGATGATTGAGTCTGATGTGCAAAGAAGTTGGCTTCATGAAGGAACAAAAAGACTTGAAAGCTTCAATTTGCAATTAATATTTTACAGAGTCCTTTTGTTCATTGTTGACACCAACTTTTCTTCACATTCTTAGCAATTTCCGAGAAAAAAATATTAAAAAATTAATAAAAAAATATAAATTCGGTAAAAATAAAAAAAATTTATAAAAAAAATTTAAAAGAATGTGTTTCCGAAATTTTCTCTAATTTTTACAGCACATATAGTTGACTTTCTCGTCAAAACTTCAATAGCTGATTTGCCCACGTATTATAGTAAGTTACAGAAATTTGGGCCTGCCATAATTTTGGGCCCGCCATAATTTTCATTGCATTGGTCCAACACTCCAACTAATAGTCTCAGCACGCAAATTACATTCTATATTGGAGTTCATATTACAACATAAACCAAATACGTACTAAATATATGATGACAATTTTATAAATAAAATAAATTTTTATAGATTTATTTATTGATATAAATTTTTTTGTAAAATGTTCATTAGTTTATTGATAAACGTTCATTTTATTTTAAAATAAAATTAACAGTTATTTCGTATTTTTTTTTTACGTTTTTAAATGCTATTTGTCTAAATTTATTGTTTTTCCGGTGTGTTCAATTTTTTGTTATATTTTGAATTTTTTAAGAGGATTCAATAAATTTATATCCACAAATGAAAATACAAAAAAATATCTTTAAATTAAGTATACAGAGAAACAAAATAAACTTGTATTAATATAAGAAATGAACTTTTATTAATAAACTAATGAACATTTTTCAATAAACTAATAAATATTTTTTAATAAACTAATGAACTTTTAGTTCATTTCGTAACGAACTTTTTCAATTTTTTCGTAATGAATCTTCTCACTAAACGAATGAACAATTAATTTATTCGTAATAAACTTTTTTTAATAAGCTAATGAACCTCTTGTAATAAACTATTGAACATTTAGTTCATTCGTAATGAATCTTTTCAATTTATTGCAATAAACATTTTCAATAAACTAATGAAACTTTACTTTATTCGAAATGAATATTTTTTTAATGACGTAATGAATATTTTTCAATAAACTAATGAATATTTATTTCATTCGTAATGAACATTTTCAGTTTATTTATAATGAATTTTTTTAATAAACTAATGAATATTTTTTAATGAACTAATGAATATTTTTTAATAAACTAATAAATATTTATTTAATGATAGATGATAAATATTTACAAAAATGCAATTGTGTGATTGATAGCTATATAAATTTAATTTATTTATAAAATTGTTAGAAGTTTGATTTATAATAATATGTGGGCCGAAGTGAAGCATATAACAATTGGTCTCATCATCCTTAGAGAGGACAACCCAATGGTAAATGATTTATGGCCTTTGGGCCGTCCCAGAAAATCTCTCCCTCGCCTCCTTTTGTAATAATAATAATAATAATTTATTAAAAATAGCTAATCAGCCTTTATAGCCAATCAACTCTACCTTGTGATATTAACGGCAAATTATTTCAATGCATGTAATTACATAGTGTTCATAGTTTAATTTTTTTCTTTTAAAAAGAAAAGTTGGTTGTTGATGTTTAGATATATGTGAATGAATTTTTAGCCCATATAACTACATGGATATATAATAATTGGATATTAACCCGTAATGTTAAGTTTGATAATAATGAATCCTACACCAACCTCCGTCTGCTGTTAAATTAGGAAACTAATTAATATTAATATGGAACCTAAGGCCATCTTTGCCCTCCTGCCTAAAGAGAAATAGGCTACTCCAATTCATGCAATTTCTGTCTCCATTCCAACACATGATCAATTAAATAATGAGAGCTTCTGTGGTGCATCCGGTATAAATTATATTAGGTATTTTAGGACCATTGAATCATCAATTTTTAATCTCAATCATTCATTATCAACGGATGTGATTAAAAATTTATAATCCAATAGTTTTAAGACACCCGGTGTAAATTACACCAGGTGCACTATAGAATTACTCTTAAATAATTCAATCTTTGTCGGTCAGAATTCTAACACATTTTAATTTTTTTTTATATAAAATTCAATTTCATAAAAACAACTTTATTCAAGTAGATTTATATCCAATATTTTCAAAATCCCAAAAAAAAGTGAGAAAATGTTATAATTAATTTAATTAGAGCATAATTTTCAAGTTATTAATTATAGTCGATCATTACCTCTTTTGACACTTTTTCATCATTTTATTTTAATAAAATGTTTACCTATTATGAATACCTATTGGAATTTTATAGTTAATTGTCTACAGATTGTTATTCCTTATTCAATTTTAGATTTAAACAGTGCACAATTTTAGATTTAATTATATCTAAATTGCTTCATTTAACATTAATTTAATCCATTTTTAATTAAACATTTACATATTTAATTGCACTTTGGGTTGTTTTCGTTATTGTGATTTCTTTTTTTTTTTTTTTTTTTTTAATCTTGCCTGTGTAGGTTTCAAAATATAAAAATACTGACGATAATGGATATACGGTCATCGATTTTAGAGACCAAGTACCAAGAATTTATTGATGTTCACAATATTGATGGTAAACCATGTGGATAACCCATCCATAATTTAAATCCCTTACCCACTCACATGACCACTGTTAATCCCAAATTAATTAGACAGTGACAATATCAAGCAATAACAGAATGGAAAAAAAAGGAAAAAAAAGAATAAAAGGCCTAACAAACATATACACCTGAATCTGCATTATTTTCTAAGATACAGTGAAACAAAAATAAAAATAAAATAAAAAGTCAATTTTTTGCTAATAATAAAAAAAAGCTATTCCAATTTTAATTAATTTTTCGGAAACAGATAATATTACAAATGAAAAATGAGATAATTGCCTTTGTTTCGTTTCGAATTTAATTTGAAAGAAATATAAAATATATTTTTGCAACCCTATATTAATTATTGCATGAAAATGTGAATCATTATAGCAGTGGCCCAACTTTATAAAAACCTATCAGAAACATTAAATCTGATGAAAGAAAGCCATTACACACACCAACAAGAAAATCAAAGCCTGCAAATCCTAAGATATAACAAAAATGAAGAACTCATCACATATACTCAGTCTTGCTCTATGCTGTGTTCTTATACTCATCCTTTCCCAATCCAAATTATCTCAACAAAACATCGATTTCCCTTTTCCTTCGGTTGCTAATCCCAGACTAATGAGTGCATACGTTGCTCTTCAGGCATGGAAGCTTGCAATTATTTCTGACCCTAATCAATTTACTGCCAATTGGTATGGTCACAATGTCTGCAACTACACTGGTGTTTATTGTGCTCCAGCACTAGATGATCCCCACATCTTAACCGTCGCCGGAATAGATCTCAACCACGCCAACATCGCCGGATTCCTGCCGGAAGAGTTAGGCCTCCTTAAGGATCTTGCTCTCGTCCATTTGAACTCTAACCGATTCTGTGGCACCATCCCTTATAGCTTTATTCATCTTCACCTTCTTTATGAGCTTGATATTAGTAACAACCAATTCACTGGTCCATTCCCTTGTGTTGTTCTTTATCTGCCATCACTCAAATTTCTTGACATTAGATTCAACGGTTTCCATGGTGATATCCCAGAGCAAGTTTTTGATCTAAAACTTGATGCTCTTTTCCTCAATGATAACAAATTTACCTCACCCTTGCCGGAAAACTTGGGTAATTCTCCGGTGTCAGTGTTTGTAGCGGCGAACAATCACGTCGGCGGTTTTATTCCTCCCAGTCTGGCAAGAATGGGAGAGACCCTTGAGGAGATTATACTGTCCAATATGGGATTGAGAGGTTGTTTAAATCAAGATATAGGGACATTGAGGGAGTTAAGAGTTCTTGATGTTAGCTTTAACAAGCTATCTGGTCCGTTGCCTGAATCCATAGGAGAAATGAGGAAACTGGAGCAGCTAAATGTGGCGCATAACAAGTTGTCTGGTCTGATTCCTGAGAGTATATGTTCATTGCCTAACTTGCAAAATTTCTCTTACTCCTCCAATTATTTCTCCGGCGAGTCGCCTCTGTGTCTCAGATTGCCGGCGAGTGATGATAGGTTAAACTGTATTCCGTACAGACCTTTGCAGCGATCACCTGAAGAGTGCAGCTCCTTTTACTCACATCCGGTTCATTGCCCGCATCCATAACAAAATATAATTGGATAAATTTGTGATGCAAATTGATTGGTTTATTAACCCATGAATCAGAATTCACATCAGTGGTGATGATTTAATAAAATAAGCTATTATTATTATTATTATTATTTTCTAGTGAGCACTGCTATTAATGAGTTCTGTGGTGGTATTAATATTGTACGCAGCATGCTTGCCAAAGGTTTTAATAGTCTTTAAGCGAATTCAATGTTTGAAAGGTTTATGCACAATTCATTAATTCACTTCCATTTTCGTTGCAAATTTACACCATGTTTGAATTAATGTCGCGGAAATTCCTTAAGGATTGATTAACATCTTTCATTTTTTTTTTTTTTGAAGTTAGGAATATAAATTCGAATATTTTTCCACCATTTAAACTAATTATGTAGTATAATTATTATATGATAATTTATTTCATGATATAAATAATTGGAAAATTGATAGAAGGAACATCTTAAGTATGTAAAATATCATAAATATGAAAAGCCAAATTTACTAACATAGCAAGTTAAACAAAATCCCAAAACTAACATGCCTACTTAACACATGCTTTAATGGCCGGCAAAACAAAATGCCATAATTTTAGACAGTGCAATGTCCTTAATGGCCATAAATTTAGGGTAGTACAAGGCCTATCCTTTGTATACATATATATATATATATATATAATTCTAAAATATTATATAATATTTAGGTATGCATAGCATAAAATAGTATATGATTAATAGTTATGTTACTAAAATAGTAAATTGATGTGAATTATAAATAATAAAGCTTATCATAGGGATGGAATAAAATGCACTGTGAAAAATTATATGTAAGGTCTATGTACATTATATGTAGGTTATATCTAATCTTCTAAATTATTGAATGCTAATTTACAATTATATTATATTCAGAAATTTTAACTTTTCATTTGTATTTGGCTGTGTTATATGTTTGTTATATGTAAGATATATTCGTCTATGTTATTATGTATATCATAAAATAGTATATGATTAGTAGTTATGTTATTAAATAGTAAATTGATATGAATTATAAATAATAAAGCTTATTATGAGATTGAATAAAATGCAATGCAAAGTTATATGTAAGGTATATATATAGTATATGTAAGTTATATCTAATCTTTTAAATTATCAAATTTTAATTTACAATTATATTATATTCGTACTGTGCCATCATTAGTTATGTTGTAGCGTATGTTTATTATATGTAAGGCATATATATGTAAAGTATATTTAGGTATATGTAAGTTATATGCAACTGTGCAAATATTTTAAATTATTTTTAAAATAATAATAGATCATAATTATCAATTCTCTAATAATAATTCTCTACTTAAATCAAGGAGAGATTAATTCTAATGTACTTAAAAAAGAAAAGAAAATAAAATAAAATAAAAAACATATGAACCAATAAAGAACCTCAAAAGGAAAGAAAAGTCGGCTGATAGTGGATAAATGCCTTAAGAGGCAATGAGCATAATCACCATATGGATGACGTTCACACTGGAGAATAGTTTCACAAAGAATATACTATCTTCCGTTTTCACTAGCAAATTCATCTTATATACAAACCGATTTTGATTTGGGGCATTTAAGTTGATTTGTCTCGGATAAAGCTACCAATTGATAACTACACTAGTGGTTCCAAATATAGTGATAATGCATTTTTTAATTGTGAAATTTCAATTATAATACTGATAATACTGTAATCTAAATTTGATAATTTTCTATTGATTCATAAATTCATCTACTTCAAATTTAACAAAAACCCGCAGCTAAAACTGTAAAAAGAACATACCAATACCAATCGCAAAATATAAATGCAGGTATATAAAAATCATGCATTTAAACTCAATAGACCAAACAATTACCATTTAAGTTCTCAAATAGCAAAATCAATAACTTGCAAACATTTGCAAAATTCATATAAGCATAAAATCAATAGCTATGGTGATTGAAGCCCTTGACGTTATTTAATTTATTTTTCTTTGTGTAGCTTTCAATTTCATAAACAGCAAATTCCCTGCTTCTTTTTTGAGACCAAGAAATTAAGTCTGCAAATGCTTAATTAATTAATTTTTTCCAAAGTCTTAATGGAAAATTTTTGGTGAAATCATTGATGTCTCATGTAAATAATCACTCATAAATCGTGACATAAGAGATGAATCTGAAAAAATAAAATAAATATTAAAGAAAGATGAAATTTTTATCAAAATACTCTCTCGTTTCTCTTTTTTTGGCAAACCAGAATGCAGAATCCCCAAGGAAGATGACGATGTTGCCACAGACAATTCCCCTAAGAATTTTGACTTATCGCTTTGACCCTCTCATCAACTCTCTCTAAATTCAAGCAAAACAAAAAAGATGTTTCATAACCACAATTCATAATTCATTAAAACTTATACTAATGGAACCATGTAATAAAACATAGACTGAAATTGAAAAACATGATGAACGAGAATAATAAGATTTACAATAAAATAAAAATTGCAAAATCATAACGAGATTTGAAACCAAATATCACTAAACAAATAAAAATCAGAAACACTTAATGAAAAACAAGATTCATAATCAAAAGGATATCATAACTAAATTCAAAATTAGAAGCACAAAAATCACAATCGCATACAACAATCACAATAATAAAAAAAAAAGAATTAGACAACCGAAATCCAACCATAGTCACCATCTCAACCAAATCCAACCACAACCGCAAAAAAAAAAATAAACTGTTAATGCTAGATTATGTGTACACAAGATGAAACATATTGGTAGGTCACCACCCTACAATCCAGTGGAGTGATCGTTCAAGAGAAGAAGCCCAAAGGGCGGTGAATACTATCAAAATATTATGCTCCGTCACCACGGCTTTCACCTTGTAGTACTTTGCATTGTGATTCATTGGTAATATCATCTTTGATAGCGGGTGGTCTAGGGGTTTTGCATAGTTGCTGAACAAGATAATAGATCTAAAAATGTAAGGATATGATTCAAATTTTTTGAAATAGGAAGAAAATCATTTGTAAAAAAAAAAGCCCACAAAAATGGAAGGAGAGAGTTAGGAAAAATGGGTTTTCGACTGTGGAAATATGTTTAACTAAGGGTCACACATTTGGTATTTTGAAAAGTTGCTGACACTTGGATAATTATTTCTTTAAAAATGACAATCTGATGAAATTGGCGCAAATTATATCACTGTCATCTTCCCTGGGACTCTTCCTTCTGGTTTGTCCAATTTATTTTAAATTAGATCAAATTCCTAATGCAAAATAAGAAAGAGACAAATGTGGGGAAATAGGCGCAAATTATATAGTGGACCCTGATCCAAGATATATTATGGACCATGATCTAATTGACACGTGTAAATAGCAGTGACAATATTATAAATATAAAAGTTCATTAATTTATTAAGAAATATTTATTATGAATAAAGTAAATATTCATTAGTTTATTGAAAAAAGTTCACTAAGAATAAACTGAAGTTTCATTACGAATAAACTAAATATCCATTAATTTATTATAAATGATCATTAGTTTATTAAAAAATATTTATTATGAATAAAGTAAATATTCATTAATTTATTGAAAAATGTTTATTACGAATAAATTAAATATTTATTAATTTATTAGTAAAAAGTTCATTAGTTTATCAGTAAATATTTATTTTTATTTTTTTATATATTTAATTTGATAGATAAAAAATTGATATTTATTAAAAAAATTAATGAATTTTTACTTTATTCCCCATGAATTTTCAATTTTATAACTATAAACATTTATCAATAAATTAATGAACATTTAGTTTATTCGTAATAAACCTTCAGTTTATTCGTAATAAATTTTTCTCAATAAATTAATAAACCGTTACTTTATTCGTAATAAATCTTCAATTTTATAACAAATGAACATTTATTAATAAATTAATAAACATTTAATTTATTTGTAAGGAACCTTTAGTTTTATAACAAATAACGCTTTTTGAGTTAACTAATGAACATTTACTTTATTCGTACTGAAGTTTTAGTTTATAACAAATGAACATTTCTTAATAGATTAATAAACCTTTTACCTAATGATAAATAATGAATATTTACAAAAAAACTATCGTGTTTTTGATAACTGTATAAATTTAATTTATTTACAAAATTATCGGTGTTTCTTACATGTGTGATAGATTTTTATTTATAATACTATATGACTAGAGTCCATAATATAACAACTTGGAAATTGGATGGAAGGCCTAATAATGGGCTCCCCTTGACTCTTGAATTTGGAGACTCAAGGGCCTAGTTTAACTCAATCCGATTGTTATATGCTGAACTCTGGTCCATATAGAATTATGGATCAAACTCATCATATGTGTAAGAAACGATGACAATTTTGTAAATAAATCAAACTTATACAACTATTAATCATACGATGATATTTTTGTAAATATTCATGATCTGTCATTGAATGAAGATTCATTAGTTTATTGAAAAATATTTATTAATTTATTAAAAAAAATTCATTATAAATAAAGTAAAAATTTTTTAGTTTATTGAGAAAGTTCATTATAAATAAATTGAAAAAAAGGTTCACTACGAATGAATTAAATGTTCATTAGTTTATTGTAAAAAGTTCATTAAATTATTAAAAAAGATTCGTTACGAATAAAGTAAAATTTTATTAGTTTATTGATAAAGTTCATTGTGAACAAATTGAAAACATTCATTATGAATGAACTAGAGATTCATTAATTTTTTTAAAAATGTTCATTAGTTCATTAAAAAAAGTTCATTATGAATAAATTAAAAAAATTTATAATAAATGAACTAAAGGTTCATTAATTTATTAAAAAAAATTTATTAGTTTATTAATAAATATTCATTTCTTATATTAATACAAATTCATTTTATTTTTGTGTATTTAATTTATTAGGTATTTTTGTATTTTGATTTGTAAGTATAAATTCATTGAATTATTTTCAAAAAAACTCAAAATTTAACAAAAAAAATTGAAACAAAACGCATCGAAAATAATAAATCGAGACAACTAACATCGGAAAACGAATAAAAATATAAAATAAATGTTGATTTTATTTTAAAATAAAATAAATATTTATTAATAAATTAATATATATTTTTTTAATAACTAATAAACCTATATTAATAAGTGAATTTGTATAAATTTTAAAATTATTATTATTTTTTTACACATATTTAATTCATAATATTTTGTTGAATAGGATCATACTGTAATTTGCGAGCTCAATCAAGACGACGTTGCTCGAATGATTCATTCAATAACCGTATCTACTGATTGAACCTTGCGCTTCTTTCTGTTGTATGTTGAGGGCTTTTTTCGTCCTTGTAATTGGAATTAAATGTAAATTTGCCCCTAAATGACTGACACTTTAGGGATTAGGGTTTTGGGTCTCTACATGCAAGCGTTGCTATTTAAGTCGTCCTCGCTTTTTTACCACCAGAAGCTGCTCTCAGCTCCTTGCCACCTCTAATCATGGCCGTTGGGTGCACCACCTTTCCCTATATTCATTCTGTTCTGCTATCATCAAATTATTCTGATACGTAATTAGGTTTTGTTCCTTAAAATGCAAGAAGAACAAGATTATTTCCAAGGGAAAGAAAGGAGGCAAGAAGAAGGCATGAGTATTACTCTATATATTTTTATCTCAAGCTTCTATTCTCTAGATTTTAATTTTGAGATCTCTAATTTGATTTTTGTTTTTGCTGGATAGAGCGGATCCATTTGCAAAGGACTGGTATGATATTAAAGCTCCTTCGGTTTTCGTAATGAAAAATGTGGGCAAGACTCTTGTTACCCGTACTCAGGGTACTCAGCTATGTCTTTTACCTACATTTCGATATCTAATCTGGAATTTTTTTCTAGTTGAATATATATGTTTGAGGGATTTGGTTTTTTCTGGTTAAATCTCTGTTTAGTAATAGCTAGTATTTCTCCTATTATGCATACTTGCCATTCAACTACTTATAATTAGTTTATTGGATCTTGCAGTGGCCATTGTGTGGGTTTCCGTATAGATCTTTAATGCCTTACTTTTACTTTGATTGCTGAAAATTACAAGAGTAAATGTGGTCAGGAGATTTAAACATCATTTATGAATGCATTGGATGCCCTTTTTTTTTTTATGATTTGTTATGTCATTGAATCTGGAAATAATTTGCAAGAAATAGAGATATACTATTTGGTTCTCTGCTCATTATAAATTGACCACCAATATTTATGTATAAATGGATATGTAGAAATTATAATACCACCTCTGCAACTTTCGGACATTGTTGCATATCTTATCTTAATATCAAAAGTAGGGTGGCTAATCCTAGGTAATCTGCAGCCAACTAGTGGACTATACTTTTCTAACATACAATCTATTTTGAAAGACCAAATTAGAGAATTTTTTTTTTTGTTTTTTAATAAAAGGACATGGTTTTATTTAATTATCATTTTTTAAAATTGTATTTGGAAAATGAGAATTCAGCTCATATTTTGCGTTTTGCATCAGTATTGGATTTTTATTGAATTTGCAATGGGCATTTTTTTTTTCTTGTCCCGTTTTTTGGCACTCACATCTATGATTGAATCATTTTGTTTGGCAGTACATTGTTTGTGATGCTTTTCATTTTGTTTGCAACCTTAATAATGTAGTTTTGAGATGATTCCAATTGTCCTATGGTGTAGGCTTACTAATTATATGCATCTAAGCATGTTTAGTTGGATGGCAATCCATCATATACATGGATAAATTCTTTAGTTGGATGGCTATACATGTTATACATGGCTAAATTCTTCTATGTTTGTACATTTGTGGTTTTTAACAGATTGCTTCTGAAGGACTCAAACATCGTGTGTTTGAGATATCATTGGCTGACCTGCAGAGAGACAAAGACGGGGGAGATGAAGAACATGCTTACAGAAAAATTAGGTTGAGAGCTGAAGATGTTCAAGGAAGGAATGTTTTGACAAATTTCGGTATGATAAGTATTATAATTTTCTGTTTTGTCTAATATGTCATCAATACCTATCAACAATTTTATTCATCTTCTTTTTCTAATTTTCCACTCTTGTTGCATCATGTAGGGAATGAATTTTACAACAGACAAGTTAAGGTCATTGGTGAGGAAATGGCAAACATTAATTGAAGCTCACGTAGATGTGAAGACAACTGATAACTCTACCTTGAGGATGTTCTGCATTGGGTTCACCAAGAGACGACCGAACCAAATCAAGAGGACTTGTGCACAATCCAGCCAAATTAAACATGTAAAGCTTGAATTTTTTTCGTCCGCTCTGTTCTTACTTTTGGCCTCATGTTTGTGACAGTCTGCACTTTGATCTAACAGATTCGGCGGAAGATGAGGGAAATCATGACTGCCCAGGCGACATCTTGTGATCTCAAGGAGTTAGTCCGCAAGTTCATCCCTGAGGTAATTGGCAAAGAAATTGAGAAGGCAACCTCAAGTATCTACCCTCTATAAAATGTCTTCATTCGGAAAAGTCAAGATTTTAAAGGCTCCAAAATTTGAACTCGGAAAACTGATGGAGGTACTTCTTCTCTTTATATCTACCTCTCCTTATTTATTTTTGAATATGCTGAAGGATATATAATCCAGGAAAAATCCCTTGAGATTTTTGAATTTTTTGCTAGAAGTTCTATTAGTTTCTCGTCTGCTGTTAAAACATTTCAGCGGTTATTATCATTCCTGTCAATAAGCAGCTGGAAGTTTACTCCATTTCCAGAACATCCATTGCAATGTGTGTGTGTATTGCTTGTGACAACTTTTTATAACATGCAGGTTCATGGCGATTATTCAGAGGATGTTGGTGTGAAGTTGGAGAGGCCAGCCGATGAAACAATGGCAGAGGCCCCTGCTGAAGCTGTTGCATGAGATCGAATTAATTTTTTTTTTTGTGAACTGTTGAGCTCCCAATTTTCTTAATTGCGCGATAGATTAAATTGCCCGATGCTTTTTGATTATCATGTTTTTCATTTGTTGAGGTAGAGAATGGTTTTGTTGGAAACCCAATCTTTGCACATTTTAATCAAATAGTCAGTCACTTGGCTCCAAAATGTTACGAATTTCTTCAAAGATTCGTCATTATGCCTACCAGTATGAATTTGTTCATAGTTGTCATTATCATCCTGGTGCAAAATAGTCCGAGAAGTGGAAACTGAACTGGTTTATAGATTAACCAATTTTACGGTTTATGTTTCAGACTAGGCGTTTGAATTTTGAAGAAACCGATGGTATTTGGTTTAAACTAAGTTGGTGTTATTTAATTATTTTTATTATGCATATACTATATTATAATTAATGTTTTAATGTGTATAACATGGTATATAACTATTTAATCCTAAATAATTAGTATGAAATCTCTAGCATAAGAATTTTGGATAAAAATTTTTTTTGAATTCGTAATTTATTGATTAATTAAAATATGAAGAGTTAAAATTTTGTAAATCAACGAACATATTAATCAATTTTAATTGATTAGTTTATGGTTATTGACGTTTAACTTGGCTAGTGACGAGAATGGTATAGTCGACTTGTGGGGCTGTGAATTTATTGTAGGGCATCTCCCACGTCCCACCCATCCTGGTTTTGGAACACATTAATTAATTAAGGTTACACCACTGCATTTTTTTTATTAAAAAATAACCAGCCATAGTTTTGTTGAAGCTTGATAATGGGTTGTTAGAGTCTAGAGATAGAGACATTAATTTTTCAGCAAACTCTTTAAATAAATAAATTTCGACAAACTCGTGATATTCATGTTTTCAGAAGCCATTTTTGTAATATATTGAGAATTTTGTTGTCGGTGCTTAATCTGTATGTAAGCAATAAAAGAAAATAAAATAGCTCGCTGTTCATGTGAATAGAAAGGTAATTGGCGAGGCCAGACAGGTAGAAGAAAAAGAGCCATATAATTAAGGCCATTATGAATAGCAAATACTCGTATTAGGTTAGGCATTGTCACCCATTGGAAAGAAAAAGGAGGTAAATCTCACAAAATGCTTCCTTTTTCAATTTGCCAGATTATGTGGGACAATGGGTAGGCCACATTGCCATTGCTAGCACAATCCCCAGCATAGCTGGCCACTCCACTAGAAAACAGAAACATAATATGCACAATATAAAACTGGGGTCCATTTGCATCTACTGCCACATTGCTTTTTAAGATTTTCAAAGACAACTTGTCCTCGAGGATTGGTGAGGGGACCATTAATTGGCTGGCCCTGTAGCTCTAATTAATTGTGAATCAACAATGGTAGATGTGAGCTTAAGGACTTCCTCTTCCGCCACAATAAGCCCTATTCACATAAGCCTTGTTGCCTTTTTCTACTTTCCTTCCACAATAATTCATGAGAGAGAGAGAAGCCGAAAGATCACATCACTTGGGTCGGTGATTTTCCAGCTATAGTGTCTTCAAAGCACCGTAGCTTTTGGTGGCGAGTAAACATCAAACTCAAAAAATTTGGTCTGCAAAATAAAACCATATATTCCTAGTCCTACTCAACATCTACGTACCTTTCTCCGCTTGAAAACACTTACTCGATCAACCCAGATTCAAAAATTTACATTCATGATATATTTTAATTAGTTTTCTCACATTTTTTTTTATCATCATACTAGTATTTATTGGTAAATAATCATTATTATATAGCTTATGGATACATTGAATTTTTAATAAAATAAAAAAATTTTGAAATGTCATTATTCTTTTTTTTTTTTTTTGGTTCCTTAAAAAAAACAATGGCTGTAATGTATTATTCAATGAACAAATCTCATGTACGTTGACTTTTTGATCATATATAAGGTAAAAAAGTAGTATAACATTATGAAATTTCTCAATTATCATATTAATAAAATTGTTAATTCCTTGCGAACTTTAATTATAAACATGTCGAACCAACTCCAGACTTTATATTATTTTTCAAAAGCAACATTGGAATTTCCGTAAAACAAAACAAAAAGAATGACGTAGAAATAGTAAGAGATGGAGAGCAATCATGATTAAGAAATTCCCTTTGATATGAGAAATGGGCGTGAAAGATGCTTGTCCAAATCTGGAAAAATGATTACAAACCCATAAACACCTAATTAAGAACCAGAGAATCACTGTGGAAGATGAACCAGACAAGATTTTGGTGTTTACAATGGTCGACCAATTTGGGATGTCACGTATCTTGATGATTATTAGTTAGTGGTAGGGCAAGATCTATGCTATGATAGTCTTCTTGACCGCAAAATAAAACTCGGTCCATTAGTTTCCTATTTAATCAGTAATCAATCATCACTAAATATTCATCTCTCTTTTTTCATGCCATTACTGAGATTCCCGCAGTAAAAAAGGAAATAAATTTTTTTTTTTTTGAAAAAGAAAAAGAAACTAACGAAATCATGATGCAACCGCAAAAAAAAAATACCAGAAAAATATACATCCCATCGGATAATCATACACCATGTGAGAGAGAAAAATCTGCCTGAACATATGATGAAATTAAAAAACAAAAAGAGAAAAGTTGGGTTACTTTTTTAATCTGATCAATGATGGGTTGAGAATAGATATTTGAAATATTTTCCTGCTGCATGCCATATCGTTTATAATTAAGAAATTTTCATTTTTCTAAAGAGAGAAACAAGTTAATTATGAATAATGAAAGTAGGAAGGTACGTAGCTTAATGTGAAAAAACACGGTTTATAGGATGAATTTGATTACATTAAACATACTTATTTTTCTATTTAAAGACAGTATATAATTAATTGTCGGGTAGAGTTTGATAAAGCCATCTCCTCTTCCAAATGGAGAAACTTGGAAGTAACATTTTTATCAATTTTTTTCTAATCGACATGTGAAAGAGATTGCAGCACCTTACAAATGCATGCCCCACCTTTCACCTTAAACATATCCACTTTTACTAACTTAACTTCATTTTTAATAGTGAATTCATTATCTTTTATATTCATGTAGATACTTCAGTAGAAACTAATTAATATAACTAAGTTAATATCTACATTTCAATAATATTACAAAAAAAAAACAGATTTATATATATATATATATATATATATATATATATATATATTGAGAGAGATGCTTACACTTATATATGATTTATCTGGCATTATGCTCCATTTTTCATATGCATATTTTTTATATATTCCATGTTATAATTTTGTATAATTATCAAGGAAAGCAATTATTTTACTGTTTGTTTATTATTTTGAAGTAGAAACAAGGGAAAATAAGATTTTGAACAATCCACGGATGACTTTTAAAAAATATTAAAATCCATAGATTTTAAAAAATTTCTCATTCACCAAAATTTTTCATTTTTAAAGAATTTAATTTCTATCTTTAATCCTAAATCCATAAATTTTGAATAATAAGCGATTGTTGCTAGAATTTTTTTATTCCAATATTGTCTTTATTATTAATATTCCAAAATTATTTTTAATCCTAAAAATGCAAAAATCATTCTTTTAATATTAACTAATTGCTTTTATTATTATTATTATCATTATTTTGCATAATATAAGAAAACATATTTTTTAGCAATGTAATTAAGTATTATAATATAAAATAACTTTATTTTTTACTTTTCCAACTCTTAAAATAATCAATTTTATTTTTAAAATTTTTTAAATATATAGTGAAATTGATTGTATATGCTTAATTAACAATAAATTAATATTTAATAAAGGGTAAAATTAGAAATTAATTGTTAAATCCATGGATTGTAGCAATTGAACTAAAAATAAATGTACGAGTAATTATATTATCAATTCATAAATTTTATAGTTAAATCAAACGATAAAATTATTAAAATTTATGGATTTCACAATATATATATTTTAAAATCTCTCGATCCAAACGGCTATTCCACAAATATTTTATATTTTCAATATTTCATACGTGTATAAAATGTATTGAGACGATAAATTCAATGGTCAACATCTTTATTAAATAGCATATATTAATTTCGTGCCACATGCCTCTTAAGTTTCACAATAGATATAAAATTTTAAATTACATTTTTTTAATTGGACTTAAAATAATATAGTAAGTATCTAAAAAATTTTATTCACGATAAATTTCTCAATATCTTCGCAATAAAAACGAGGGCAATGTTTCCAGTGAGTGTTCAACACTGATCACCAGGACACTATCTGATAGTTGTTAATAAAAGAGAAAAAAATAAAAAAAATAAAATTATTTGACAAAAATAAAAATCGCAAAAATGTGAAATCATTTAATTGGCAAAAATTTAACACGGCCGCATCTTATGACCACTATGTGTATCAATCATTTATTTCTTCAGTTAAAAAAAAATTTCAAACATAATTATTATTTAAGAAATTATGTGTTTTTTAAAAAAGAAAGTGTATGTTATATCATATCACAATATTAATTAGTCAAAAAATGAATGGATTTAATTTAAATTTTTATTAAACTATTAAAGATTTAGATTTTAAGGTATTAAACCAGTTTGAAAATAAAAGAAAAGAGACAGCACACAGAACAGAAGACAAGATGTCTATCCACACAAAGTGTTCCATTATTTGTTTTTTGTTTCTATAAGAAAGGATTAATCAGAAAAGAAAGTAATAATGTAGAAAAGAGAGGAAAAAGTCAGATCTGAGAACCCCAAGAAGAAAGAACATTATTGAGATGCTAAGCAATGGCAGATTAGTCATTTGGTTTGCTTTCCACTTCCCATCTCCATGTCATTCCTCATAAAAGGGTCACGACAAGATATACCAAAAATTGAAGAATGTAACCGTTTATCAGTATCTCCAACATTAATCAAATCATTACTCCTACCATTAACTCTCCTAATAATCAACTCTTATTCTCCTTAATCCGATACACTTGATTTTCCACATACGTATGCTATAAAACCTTCTCTCCTGTACCAACATTTTCTTACTTTTATCTGCTCATTCTTTGTCAGCCTTTTCTTTTTTTATTATTATTTTTACAGTCATTCTACTCTAACAAATCAGTATAATGCGGATGGCTCCTTGTGGAGAGAGAAAACGGAGAGTCTTTGTGTCAGCCTTCTCTTGTTAGAGAGAGAAAATGGGGTGACTGAAACGTTGTGCAGCTGGGAATTGAGCATCGCAGCTGCCGATCGCTTCCAATACCATTATTGGGTTTTTTTTTTTTTTCTCTTTGGTAGGTGTTTAATCTGTGATGACCATAAAGGCATCGTCTTTGCAGTTTTTTTTTTTATACCCATTTGGCTCAAGTTTCTATTTTTGTTCTCTTGTTTTGGATGATACAGTCTTCAGCTTGCATATCTAAATCCATGATACATTTACTATAGCGCGTAAAGGATCCTTTTTTTTATTCATATTTTCGTGTTTCTGTGACATATGCCAGTCTTATGGTTTACTCAAGATTAATCTTATGATTTTCTAGTTGCTCATTGAGATCAGTTCGGCAGAAGATTGTGTTTTCTAATCTTTTAAATGTTAGATTTAGTTTAAGAGTTTTATTGTGGCTTTTTTCATCGGGTCCACATTCAATTTTCTGTTACTTGTATCTTTTTGCAAAAGAACTTCCAGGAATGCTGCATAAATTTTGGGAAATCGAAACAATTTGTTTATGCCCCTTTATTTTTCATTGTTTGGTTTGTTTTTTTCTAAGTTCAGTGTCCTCTGACCATATACTCTCTTATGTTTTGAAATTTACAGGTTTTGAAGATCTTATTTTAATTTGCTTGAATATATTACTTGAACTTTACTGGAGTAAGGATTTCTATTGGCTGGTGAAGAAGTGGACTGTTGTTCAATTGAGCAGGTAATATGCACGCTAACTGTCTGTAAATTTGTTTGCTAAACATCTATTTGAAATTTCACTTAATGACAAGGTTCTTGATGATCTTGGTCTTTAGGTGCAAGAAGTTAATATAAAGATCTTGCTGGCTTCTTTAGAGTTTAAGTGGTTAGGAAGAAGATAAATCACTATTCTGGCCTGGATCTATTACTGGTGCTTTTATCCCTGGTGTAAAGATCAGGGCCTTTCCAAGTCTGTATCAGTTGCTTTCTGTTCTTGGCTGGAATCATGGCGACCTTATCTCATTCTGAATCAAGGCGGTTGTATTCTTGGTGGTGGGATAGCCACATTAGTCCAAAGAATTCAAAATGGCTGCAGGAAAATCTTACAGGTCTTTCTTCTCTTCTTAGATCATAATGAATTTTCTTGGTCACTATTTACCCAATGCATGTGTTTATCAGATAATAAATGCTCCTTTGACTGCACTGTATTGTAGAATTTAAAGATTACATGCAATGTTTTTGTAATCGGAAAAAGTCGGCTTGCAAAACCTTTTCTGCCAAATATTGAAGCATAAACTCTGCTGGCTTTAATAAAAAATCTATAGTTGAGCACTTATAAAAGATGATGAATAATTCAAAAAAAAAAAAAAAGGAGAAAAGGCATGAATGGAATTTTGTTGTAATTGGCAGATTCGCCATTTAGTATAGAGTTGTTGTTCGTAGAAGCTTAAATATTATAGCTGAAGGTGGGCTCAAACACTTGACGAATGATAGTACTAATGCATGTCTGTTCAGGAAATTACAAAATTTAGTTCAAGCCTAGTCCTTTTTGCCTGTGATAAATCATCAGAGTTTCATCCCATAAAAAGCCTCGTTTGGAACAGCTTCCTATGGTTTTTCTGAAAAAAAAAAATTATATAATTGATGGTTTGTTTCATATATGAACCAGATATCAAATGTGAAATTTTCCTTGCACAGTAGTTGGAGAATATTTCGATCCATGTCTTCTTTCCTACTCTTTTCAGTGTAATTTTTTATAGTTTATTAATGAATAACAAATGAAGGATCTAAAAACCTCAATAGTTTCTGAACTCAATGTCTTGTATTTGTGACAAAATTTGAAAAGAGAACAAAAGAGAAAACTCCAGTTTTTTATACAAATATTTCTGTTCTGCTTATTGAAGCCACAGTCCCTACTGAAGGAGCTACTATCTTGTAAAATTCAAACGGTCTTTCATCAATGTGGTGGTTGATAGCCATCAATTGTGCCCAGAAGTGTGAAACTTTTAGCTGCATGCAGAACGTAATAACATAGGCTTGTTTCCAAATAGTTTAGATCCTGATGGATAGACATTAACACCATTATCTTGAGATACAGAGCCATTCATTCTTCTCTATCTCCTCCTCCTTTCTAGGCCATCTAATGCTTGACCACTATTTGCAGAACATGCACTCGTGTCCTTCTAGCCTTTTCTCAATACAAGTATGTACACGAGTTCTGTGCACGAATGCATGCTCGCTTGTTCTGCACTGTTTTCACTATGTTGCTCTGGTTGAGACTTACTTAAATGGAAGTTTCTTTTCTCTTGTATTCTTTGGCTCGCTGTTCTGCAGAAATCTTTTAGTGGATATGTTTATCAGAAAGTGAACAAGTTCTGTTTTTCTAATTTAGCTGAAAAAATGGGCATGGGGAAATTCATTAAGAGCATTTATCCATAACCTAACTAATACAATTTGAAAATGTATTATAAATCTACGTTAACTGTCCATTAGGTTGCTTTTAGAAAATGATTTGATATATTTACTTATATCTGCATTTTGCAATTCATGGACCATTTTCTCAATGAATGAATCTTTTCAAACAGATATGGATGCCAAAGTCAAAGCAATGATCAAGCTCATTGAAGAAGATGCAGATTCATTTGCAAGAAGGGCAGAAATGTACTATAAAAAACGTCCAGAACTGATGAAATTGGTTGAAGAGTTCTACAGGGCTTACCGTGCATTGGCGGAGAGGTATGATCATGCAACTGTGGAGCTTCGCCAGGCCCATCGAACTATGGCTGAAGCATTTCCCAACCAAGTACCTTATATGCTGGCTGATGATTCACCCTCAGGCTCCTCAGGTCCTGAGGGTGAGCCCCACACACCAGAAATGCCGCATCCAATCCGTGCATTGCTTGACCCAGATGACTTGCATAAGGATGCACTTGGACTCTCTTCAGCCAATTTGCATGCCTTTAAAAGTAATGGAGGATATTCTGAAGGATCAGACTCTGGATTAAGAAAAAGGGGTTTGAAACAGCTCAATGAGATGTTTGGATCTGGCTTAGGAGTTTCAAATGTTTCAGAAGGAGATAAGAAAAAATCCACAACTCATGACATGGTGAAGGGTGAAAATGAAGTTCAGAAGCTAAAGAAAACTCTTGCACAGATTCAAGCTGAAAAGGAAGCTGTTCTTCATCAATACCAACAGAGCTTGCAAAAGTTATCTAGCCTGGAGAAAGAACTTAAGGAGGCTGGGGGGCTTGATGAACGAGCAAGCAGAGCTGAAATTGAAGTCAAAATCCTGAAGGAAGGCCTCCTCAAATTAGAAGCTGAGAAGGATGGTGTTCTTCTCCAGTACAATAAATGCCTAGAAAGAATATCTACTCTGGAGAATATGATCTCTCAAATGCAAGAAGATGTGAAGGGACAATATGAGCGGGCAACTAAAGCAGAAACAGAAGCTCAAAATCTCAAGCAAGAACTTTCTGCAATAGAGGCTGAAAAGGAAGCTAGTCTTCTTCAGTACAATCAATGCCTTGAGATGATTTCTAGTTTGGAGAATAAAATCTCTCTAGCTGAAGCAAATGCCAGAATGCTTACCGAGCAAACTGAAAAAGCAGAAGCTGAAGTTGAAACATTGAAGCAAGTTGTTGCCAGATTGAATGAGGAGAAAGAAGCTGTTGAACTTCAGTATAAGCAGTGTTTGGAGAGAATAGTAAATTTGGAAAGTGAGATCTCTCGTGCCCAAGAAGATGTCAATAGACTCGACAATGAAGTTCTGATAGGGGCTGCAAAACTGAAAAGTGTAGAAGAACAATGTTTTCTGTTGGAGAAATCTAATCAATCTCTACAGTTGGAGGCAGAAAATCTGGCAGAGAAGATAGCAACAAAGGATCAACAACTATCAGAGAAGGAAAACAATTTGGAGAAACTTCAGACTTCACTTCATTATGAGCAGTCACGGTTTCTTCAAGTTGAAGCTGCTTTGCAAACTCTGCAGAAGTTGCACTCTCAATCTCAAGAGGAGCAGAGAGCTTTGGCACTAGAGCTTCAGAAAAGAGTCCAAATGTTGAAAGACTTGGAGAATTGCAACAATGACCTGCAGGAAGACCTCCAGCAGGTTAAGGAAGAGAACCAAAGCCTCAGTGAATTGAACAGTTCTTCCAGCATTTCAGTGATGAATTTGCAAACTGAAATTTTTAACTTGAAGAAAATGAAAGATGAACTCGAAAAGAACCTTTCCATGCAAGTGGCCCAGAGTAATTCCCTACAACAAGAGATATACAGTTTGAAGGAGCAGATTGAGGACTTGAATAGGCGATATCAGGCTTTAATAGAGCAAGTGTGCTCAGCAGGCCTTGATCCTGAGAACCTCAGTTCATCAGTCAGGGACTTGCAAGATGAGAACTTGAAACTGAAAGAAGTCAGCAAAAAGGACAGAGATGAAAAGGAAGATCTCTATGATAGGTTGAGGGACATGAGCAAGCTTCTGGGAAGTAATGCTGCATTGGAGAGATCTCTGTCAGAACTGAATAGCAAGTTGGAAGGATCACAGGAGAAGGTCAGAGAATTGCAGGACTCCTGCCAGTTTCTTCAAGGAGAAAAATCAGGTCTTGTTGCTGAAAAAGCAATCTTGCTGACTCAGTTACAAACTATGACAGAGAATATGCAAAAGCTCTTGGAGAAAGATGCCCTGCTGGAGAATTCACTTTCTCATGCCAATGTTGAACTTGAAGGGTTGAAGGAAAAATCAAGAAGTCTAGAAGAATTTTGTCAGGTGCTTAAAAATGAGAAATCCAATCTTCAAAATGAAAGAAGCACTCTCATAACTCAGCTGGAAAATGTTGAAGAGAGACTGGGTAACCTAGAAATGCGGTTTACAAGATTAGAAGAGAAGTACACTGATATGGAAAAGGAGAAAGAATCAACACTTTGTGAAGTTAAAGAATTGCAGAGTTACCTTGGCATAGAAAAACAAGAGCGTGTGTGCTATATACAGTTAAGTGAGTCCCGAATGGCAGATCTAGAAAAGCAGTTGCTTCTGCTGAAAGAAGAAAGTAAGTTAAGTAAGAAAGAATTTGAAGAACAACTGGACAAGGCTGCAAATGCGCAGGTTGAGATCTTCATTTTGCAGAAGTTTATACAGGATTTGGAAGAGAAGAACTTATCTCTGTTGTTTGAATGCAAGAAGCATGTTGAGACTTCCAAACTGTCAAATAAACTAATATCAGAGTTGGAGACTGAGAATCTTGAGCAGCAGGTAGAAGTTGAATTTTTATTGGATGAAATTGAAAAGCTGAGAATAGCAGTTCACCAAGTATTTAGGGCTGTTCAATTTGATTCAGTAAATGAGCATGAAGATGGGATTGAAGAAGAGCAAATTCCTCTTCTCCATATTTTGGACAATATTGAGGATCTAAAAGGTTCGCTTGTCAGGAATGAGGATGAGAAGCAGCAACTAGTGGTTGAGAACTTAGTGCTCTTAACTTTCCTGGGAGAACTAAGATCTGAGGGTGCTGAACTTGAGTCAGAGAAGAAAATCCTTGGCCAAGAATTTGAGATGATGACAGGTCATTGTGCTATGCTGGAAAAGGATAAGCATGAACTTCTGGAGATGAACAGGCAGCTGAGATTGGAAGTAAGGGAGGGAAAGCAGCAGGAGGAAGTATTGAAGGCTGAATTGAACACTCGGCATGTGAATCTTACAAGTTTGCAGGGTTCTCATCAAGCATTGCAGAAAGAAAACTCCAAGGCACTTGGAGAAAACATATCTTTGCTTAAGAAATGTACAGATCTCAGAGAGGAAATGCATATACTTGAAGAGGAAAACAGTGACATTCTCCAGGAAGCACTAGCTCTCAGTAACCTATCATCAGTTTTCAAGAGCTTTGGGACTGAGAAAATTGAAGAACTTGAAGCGCTTGCTGACGATCTCAGTTGTCTCTGTGTCATTAACAAGGACCTCAAGAAGAAAGTTGAGACATTGGAGCATAAGCTGGAAGCAAAAGAAGCGGAAAGTCTACATCTTAATAACACAATTGAGAAGTTGCTCCAGGAGCTGCAAGAAAGCAGAGACTTAACAGATCAGTTAAACTATCAAATTTTGATTGGACAGGATTTTCTCAGACAGAAAGCCACTGAGCTTTTAGAAGTGGAACAGAAGCTAAAGGCTACACACAATTTAAATTCAGAATTGTGCAGAACCATTGAGGAGCTAAAGACGGAATGTGAAGAATCAAAAATAACTAGAGGGAATATAGAGAAGCAGATTCTTGGACTGGCCAAAGATAGCATAAGTCAAAAGAAGGAAATTGAATGTCTTAAAGAAGCAAATGAAAATCTGGTGTTAGAAGTGAATGCATTGTGCAAGGAAGTCAAAGAACGAAGAACCAGAGAAGAGAACTTAAGTTTGGAGTTGCAAGACAAGAGCAATGAATTTGAACTCTGGGAGGCTGAGGCTTCATCTTTCTATTTTGATCTTCATATATCCTCCATACATGAGGTCTTACTTGAAAATAAAGTTAAAGAGCTGACTGCAGTCTGCGGGAGGCTTCAACATGAAAATGACTCCAAGGATGTCAAAATTGAACGGATGAAAGAAACATCTGGATTCTTAGAAGCTGGACTTGGAGAATTGAAAGCTCAATTGTCTGCATATGTTCCAGTGATAGCTACTCTCAGAGATAATATAGAATCTCTTGAGCGCAATGCTCTTCTTTGCACAAGAATTTTTGCAGGGAATCAAGTACAAATGGTAAATTTCTTTCCCCTTCCAAAAAAAAAAAAAGATTCAGTTTGAAGCATTTTTGTATATTAAACAAGGCCTTAAGCTTACATCCAATTGCACAATTTTCCTTCTACTAACAGAAATTGATATTCTAACATGACAGACTTAAAAATTTAAATTCTACGAGAAGTTATACTAACAAATATATGTATGTTAACTGTGAAGAGCTTACTAGGTTACTCTGTGTTCTTTGCAAATTTTGGTGTAGCAAATGTGAACCGTCTCCAAATTGTTCACTAATATGTTTCTTCTTGTGGTATCATCAGGGTGTAGAAACAACCATTCTACCCCAGGAGGGGAACAATCAAGAACTCATACACAACAAAAGAGCGCCAGATGGAATTTCAGATTTGTTAAAGATACAAGATAAAATTAAAGCTTTTGAGAAGGCAGTGGCCACAGAAATGGATAGGCTTGTGATGCAGGAAAGAGTCAACAGCAATGCCAACCTGGAATCTGCAATGCAAGGGGCTGAACGGTTGAGGTTCAGTGACCATTCAAACAGAGAAAAGGAAGAGGAAAATCACAAGGATGAGTCCACTGATGATTCCAGGTCATATAAGCGTAAGATTTCTGAAGTGAAGAACGGGACCTTGATGAAAGATATTCCACTTGATCAGGTTTCAGATTGTTCATTGTATAGGAATAGGGATTCTGGGGCCGATAATCAGATGCTTGCGTTATGGGAATCTGCTGAGCAAGAACATAGCCTTGATGCAGTGGCTTGTGTCACAAAAAAGCAGGCAGCTGCGGGGCTGGAGAATGTCAATGCCCGACATCAGTTCAAAGATAACAACCAGAAAAATAGGGGACCATCTTTAGAGTTACAGGTGGAGAGAGAAGTGGAAATCGACAAGCTGGAGGTGTCTACGAGAATCAATAAGGAGCCAAATCAAGAAGGGACCAGAGGAAAGATCCTGGAGAGACTTGCTTCTGATGCCCAGAAATTAATGTCTCTTCAAGCAACTGTAGAAGAGTTGAAAAGGAAGATGGGAATGAAGAAAAGGAGCAAGAAGGCCAATGACCATGAATTTGAAAGAGTGAAAAGACAACTAGAAGAAGTTGAGGATGCTGTTATTCAGCTGGCTGAAACCAATGATCAAGTGACGAAAGATATGGAAGAGAGTACTTTATCACCAGAGGTAAACAGCTCAATATCTTCAGATGAGATGGACATTCTCAGCAGAAAAAGCCTGACAGAACAAGCAGGGAAAGCATCAGAGAAGATAGGAAGGCTGCAGTTTGAGTTGCAAAGTATCCAATACATTCTACTAAAACTGGAGGATGAAAAGAAGAGCAAAGGTAAACACAGGTTTCCAGGAAGTAGAACAGGCGTTCTCTTGAGGGATTTTATCTATAGTGGTGGCAGGAAGAGTAGCAGAAGGCAGAAGAAGGCTTGTCTCTGTGGGTGCACAAGACCTTCAACTCATGAAGATTGAACTAACTGCTCAAGAAGAAGCCTGTTTGATATTCTTAGGTAAAACGTTTCTCTGATGTTATGTTTAAGACTTAAAAAGAGAACACTTCTCGAATTAGTTAGGCTGAATATGTTATTTTAGTTTAGAAGAACGTGAAAAACTAGCCTAATCGATCTAGTAATAATAAGCTGTTTCCTACAGCATTTTTATGCTTTTAAAATCGGCCAAAAATTATCAATGCAGTGGCGACGAAATTCCTTTATACATTCACAATTCTATATTATATCTTTTTTAGCAGCGCGTTGAAGTTGAAAACTTTGCACTCACTTTTGGTCATGGAACCAAAACACGGTGTTAATATCAAGTATAAACACATATCAATACTACACGAGTTCGAAAAAAAAAATAGAAGAGAATGATTACCTACAGATCAGGGCATTTTCTATCCCATAAAGGGTCAAGAAAATTTATGTATGCATGAGTGATGAAATATGGCTTTGAAAATGTATAAGATTACCATATTATACAATGATATGTAGAAGTAGTTGGACATTATGAGAGCTAAATAGCAAATTATTGTACAAGGTAGGCAAAACTAAGGCTCAACTACATTTCAACAAACAAAAGCTTAAAGAATTTCATCCAATCTTTATGCCAAAGATTTCATTTCAATGCTGGGAGTGGGGAGTGAGAGAAGGAAATGAAGGTATGGATTGTAATATCAACTTCCGACCACTCCTCAGACCAGGTGACGATCCCAAAATACCATGCGGAGGAGAGACCCTCTTGCTGTTGGGAGAAGTCTTGATACCAGTGCTGGGAGAGTAGTTATCTCCTCTAAGGAATTCAGGCATATCATCATCCAGAACGGTCTGCAATTGTTTCTCAAACTTTTGTTGAGGTCCGAGAATATTAGGTTTTCCATATTTTTGGTTGTTATACAATCCAGAGGATGATCCAATACCAAGAAACGATCTTGGTGGTTTGCCCTTTGATGAAAATGGCAACCGAAGCAGTGGTCTGGCATTCAACGATACCATTAAGTAACTGAAAGATAGGAAGTAAACTCTGTATGGCAATAAAAGGATAGAAAGAAAACCTGCAAAGCGATAATGGTGTCATGGGAATAGCACTTGGATTTTGCTCTTCATTATTCTGGATTTCAATTTTCTGCGAAACTTTTTTGACTCCATTATTCTCATCTCCTGTTTCTTCTTCTTCTTCAGCTTCTGTTTCAGGTGGAGCAGATCCTGAATTCGAAAAATAATTTCTTAAAACAATTCATAAAGAACTGAATAGTGAAAAAAATTAGCAATAACTTGTAAACCAATCATGAAACTTCAGTGTGAACTCACCATCCTTTCTACCAAATGCATTCTTGCAACCTTCACACCTGCAGTTAATGGAGCATCCAACACCACCCTTCACAAGAAAATGCCAATGAATCAGTCTATTTGAAGCATGGAAAGCTTAGAGCTTAGGCCAAGGAGAAAAACCTGGTAGCATTCACAGTATTTCTTTAGGCAACTAGATTTTTTGCAGTTGCATCCTCTTTTATGTCGTGCTGAGGCAGGTGTTTTGTTGGAATCATCCTAGTTTACAATGCATGAAAGTTAAAACAAGTTTGAAACAGTTTACTGAGCCCAAAAGCAAGAAAAAACTTAAGCTCTAACCCCAATTTCAACTACAGATTCAGAGCTCCGTATCACTTTTGGAGCAAATGCAAGTGGGTTGCGAGACTCAATCTGTTTCCGAGTTGCAAGAACAGTATCTTCATGAATAGGCTTGTTGAGGCATTCTTGACATGAACATGGTTCTATGCAGTAGACACCAGCAGCAAAACATTCACAGTAACTACAAGGATAGCACAGGAGCAAGTAAGAGTGCAGATATCATTTGGAGTATGCAATTCCTTTTTCCTTCCCAGATTATTCAAAAAACTGACAAATGAAACGAGGCAAAATAAAGGTAGAAGACAAGCTAGAGGTCAAGGAGGATAACAACTTACAGTTTCAAACACTTTGATTTCTTACAGTTACAACGTTTGCATGCTTCACTTTCTCCTTCCAACTTACGCCTGAAAATACAATTTAAAATCATAATTACAAGGACAACCAGAGAGATACTCGTACAAAAATTAATATTTTTAGGAAGCGTGCCTCTTCTTTTTGGGGTTACTGTGATTTAACTCTTCAGTAATCAAACAAGCAGATGTCTGAGAAACATCTTCCACAATTGGAGCACCATTTTCAGTTGGATCCATATCTGGTTCAGAGGCTATAGTCAATGGTTCATTAAGTTCTTGAACAGTAGTTGGGGACTGAAAAGAAGCAACAGGGCTGTGCAAACTTGTTTCAGAAGACAAAGTTTCTATCTTCACACTTCTGCTATCCTTGGAAGATATTGCCAGAGCATTTAAGTGCAAACCAATTCCAGGCAACACACACCTTGAGGAAACACCACCAGGGTTTATTGGAACCAGTTGCTTATCTTTAGAGGTAATCTTCTCATCCGATTGCACTCCTCCAGGAGCACTTAAATTTGAGCTATCACTTGAGTTCTTCCAACGAGCTCCTACCATCTCAAAATCTAGACAACGTCTTCGCATGCCACGATTCAAATTAGAAATAGCCTACAAACAAATAGAAAAGACATGTTTGCTGGACCCAATTAATAACTTTAAATTATAGCAAATGAGGAAAATGAAAAAAAAGGATGGCCACATTCATGAATTTTGAACAATAGAAACAAGTTGCATCTTACCTTACAAGCAACTTCACTGGACACTCCCACCTCATTCTCCACTTCCTCACTTTGATTGCTAGTCGTATCCTTGCATACATTGTTGTTACTAGCAAAATTTCCCCATGTCTCATTCATTCTCTTTGGCTCAATAGTTTCTCCTGGTTGAGTTGAAGGATATTCCAAATCATGTTGTTCACCAGATCCAACTGGATCAATTTGCATTTTATGCACCTCATCAAGAGAAATGGGAAAACTTGCATGACAATCCACTGATTTTTCCATTAGCCCCTTAAAAGTCTCTGTATGAATTGGAGAATTAAAAATTAGTAAGTCTGAAGCATCTATCAAATTTTCCCAGTCAGAATCAGCAGCTTCTTTTATCCGTATCCCCTGGAGATTTGGTTCACCTTCTGGTAAAGACTTTTCAGAGACATCTAATGCAGACATGCTAGCCAATTCTGTCATACAATTAATCTGAGGACCACAACGAGGTGTTGCGTCACTTTCTGGGCTTCCACAATCATATTTTAACCTCTGCGGCATCTCAATTGCAAACTTTACATGTTCGCCAGGAGGTTGAACAGAAGCTTCTCCAATGGACATCCCAGGATCAAAATTTTCCTGTAGCTCAGATGAGTCATGATACAGCTGAGCTACATCCAAAGCAGCCCCTTCACGAGTGCTGTCTTTATTCCCATTTTCAGAAGAAAACTCAGATTTTGATGGATCTGAAATGTTATGCCTGAAAATAGGACATCTATAAATTTTGGTAGTAGTTTAAAGTTCGTATTAATAATGAAGAAGGAAAATCAAATTACCTTCTTAAGAATCTAGATTCCTTGTGAGAGCTAACATGAGGTGAAGTAAAAATGGGTGGAAGGGATGAAAAACTAAGTGAATGGAATGTCTGAGTAATGTGAGTGGACTTCACTGGCTTGATAGGAGAAAGATTATTGATATAGTTGAAGACAGGAGAATCCTGCACCCATAAAGCAATGAAATGAATGAAAAGGATAATCTTAAATAACAGAAACAGTGGTTAAATGCACATAACTTCAGCCACAAAACATCAAATTGAGATCCTACAAAAAAACCACCTGATCTACATCAAAGACCACTGAGACAAATAAACAGCAAAAGATGATACTGAGAGAATATGGAAAAAAAAAATGGAAACCAATATTGAACTAAGTTAATTGGAAAATCTAAGGACATAATTATTAGGACAAAAATGTTGAAACCAAGCTTTAGTTTGGAGCTAGTAAACATTCAACAGCTTATTTGTTTGTTGCAGAATTAGAAACTTAGACAGGAACGCAATGTTCTGATGACTCAAAATTCAACCCCCAAAACTTTAGACGACTCTCTTTGCAGTGAAAGAATTTTACAGAATTAATATGTTGTAATAGCAGTCAAGGAGAAGATCTAAAACATAAGGAACTAATCCACGTTTTATTCTGGTAGCAGCTGAAGAGACACGGAGATTGAGAATTGAACAAACACCACCCACGCATACACGCAGAAAGAGCTCGAAAATCACAGGAACCCAGAAACCAGATCGTAAAATTTCCACTTCAGCTTACAGATCTGTTCCGTTTTGAATAGAAATACACACACAAAAAGGCCAAGTTCCGGAAACTATAATTCAGACACCAAATTTAAGAAATCCAAGAAAAACCCAGGTAGCCCAACCCATCCAGAACCCAAATCAAGCACATGCAAACAATCAAAGCACCAAAAACTCGAGTCAACCCTCAAATTCAGCAGCTTCAAGCACCAAAAAATTTAAAACGCGGTTGACCAAAAAGAATGCGAAAGCCCAAATGAAGAGAAAGAACCAAAATACCTCGAATTTAGAAAGAGGAGTGGTGATCTGGGTCTTCTCCGGTGTATCCATGGCCAAAGAAGAAGCAGCTCCACATAGCTTAATTAGCTCAAAAAATTCTTCACACAGCTGAGCTTGAGGGGTCACTTAACTTCTATTTGTTCAGCTGTGCACCCACTTTCCTCCAATATCACTTTCTTTAGTTTCTAAAGATAGAGTGAGTGAGTGAGTCTCTCTCTCTCTCTCTCTCTAACAATGGTAATAGAAGAAGAAGAAGAAGACGACGAATTTCAAGAAGAAGCGGGAAAGAGGGAAGGTGAGGATTTTCTAGTGGTGATAACCCCAAATGACCCACAGTCACAGTCACTCATCAAAACAACTGTTTTATAAAATCCCATTTTCACCATTTGTGTCTCCTTCCTCCATAAAAACTACCGCTACTTGTGCCTTTATCTTTTCAAAAAAGTAACGTATTCTGGATTTTGGCTGATCTGATTCTTTTCTTTACTGTTGATTGATTTTTCTTTTTCTCCATTTTATTATTTTCTTTTTTACAATTTACAGGACATGAGTCCACTTCTATTTTGTTTTTTATGCAATTCTTTTTTGTTACTGTCTCTGTAAGAGCTCTCTCTCTGTTCAAAGTCAAATATAAGCAAATTGTAAATCAAGACTACTCGATCCTGTTTTACAATTAATTACTTCATATCATAATTTTAATCTATCACTAAACATAAAATCAACCGTTTAATAATAATAATACTATGCAAAATATATCCTAGACAATAAATCATTAATTAAATTGTGTATCGTAACAGTTTTAACTGCATATAATTATTATATCCAAAAATTCAAATTCATCATTATTTAATTAAGATGTTATTTATCATATTCGTCTGTTTTTTATATCACAAACAGATATCTTTAGATCATCTAAATTCCTTTTTTTTTTTTTTTTCTAATCTATCCTATATCTTATAAAAAAAAAAACAAATCATCCTAATATATATAAAATTGGAACGGATACATGACTACACAGTACTTATTAATTTTTAGAATTAATTTTATATATGATTTTTAATAATAGATGAATTAGTAATTTGATATGACTCCCTTATTTATTATGAATAAAATACTATATGAAATTTGAGATAAATATACGTTTTTTTAGTTCACTATGAATAAAATATTATAATATTATATAATTCATTATAAATAAAATACTATATTATTATAAATAAAGTTATATTGTTAGTTATTATTTATTAAATTTGAGATAAACATGAGTCATCATCCTAAATATTAGTAATATTAATTAGTTAATTAACATATAAAATAAAATATATAAAAATCAAATAATAATTAATGATAAATATAATATCTAACAATCATGTACAGTACATTTTAATTAATAAAAACACACACAAAAAATTCCTTACAAACTGTAAAATTAATGTTAAATATATTTTTAGCAATTTAAGTATATAGACAATTAAAGTAATAATTATTTAAAGCAGGTTGAATAGAAGTGATTAAAAAAATATGCGAGACAAGTTTTTAACTATATAATTAAAAAATTGTAGGAAAACATAAAATTTTACCAAACAGAAAGATTAACATGGCACTGAATCGGTCATATGCCCCGTCAGAGACGAAAATGTGGCGTTGAATATTTCATTATCAACTTGATAACAAACATGCATTATCCGTGATATTTCAATGCGGTTTTTAATGTTGAAATTTTGTGTTTTACTCATATCACCCTTAATTCTTATCGATCTCGAGCATTTCTGAAACTGAGCCACAAGGGTATTTTTGACAAATCGGTCCTAAGGCGCCCAAATCGGTTCTACAATTCCCTTGTCGATGACGTGGCGACAATGGCAGATTTCAGTTTTGGCGCGCAAAAATTTCAAAAGGTAGGTTGATACTGTAGGTTTGAGGTCCACCAAAACCAATAGACCTCTTAACTACCGCTGTAGAAAAAACAGTACGCGCACATATAATGGAGCTAACTAACATTTTGACCGTCCGATTAGGATCAAATCAAAATAATTGAAAATTAATTCTCGAAGAAGAAAGAAACATAAGCTAAGGACATGATGTGGGTTTGTTGGGCAGGCATGCACATCAAGTTTTGAAAACACCTAAAATGTCATTATCACCTACTCATAGTAATACCATTTGTATATGGTAAATTATTATTAAAGTGAATCGAATGAAGAAGACAGAAATTTTATAGCATGAAATTAAAATTTAATTATGAATGGCTTCAGTATGTATTATTAGATAATATACCCATATTATTATAAGAATAATTGATTTTCCAACAACGTACGAGAAGGCCACATTCCAAGTGGTCCCTTGGGCGTGAACGCCGCCTACTCACGTGATAACTCATGCCTTATTTACATTGCTCATTCAAAAATCCGGTTTTATGTATATATAGTTTTTAGCTATTCCCACTAGTTTGAATTTTTACTGAATACATCTATCATAAGCTAAGATGTTCTTTTTTTTTTTTTTAATTTTAAAAATATTTTATCGACCTGTGCTCGAATTTGATACATAAAAAAAAAAAAAGAACCGTCTCACTTCATCTCTTAAAATCTTTTTTAATAAACTGTAATTACACTGTTTCAACATGCATCAATCTAATTTAAATCAAAATTCAATGATTGTGCCTTTTAGTTTTGGAAAACAGTAGAATTTTTCTTTTTATAACTGGTTTGATATATTAGCCAATTATTGCACAATTTTAAAAATAAAAAAATGAAATTGAGAAAAAAAAAAAAGTATCACTTCTCAGATTCAAGGATTTTCGTGCAAGAATAGAATTAAATTATGACGCTCCATCAACATACATTTTCCTTGAACTAGTTTGAGTGTTTGAACAAGAAAAATAAAAGTGAAAGGGGCCGCTAGAAGATTTCTATGTTATCTTAACACAGTATCAAATTTATTTTATTGCATGTACCTTATAGACTCATATTTAAAATTTAAATATAATTAGACATCTTGATTCACTAGTATTTGAATATTTTGGTGCTACGACTAATATAGATAAGTTCATCAGATTTTATTTATGTCCATATAAAAGTAATTAATGGTAACTAAAAAAATTATAATGCAGATATTTGAATATTAAAAAATTGATATTCAATTACGTAAAAAAAATATAAATGTTAGAGTTAATAAGTATAAAAAAATAATATAAATTAGTCGATCAAAATGTGATTTGGTTAATATTATTACTTGTGAGAATGTGAGGTTTCAAATTTAAGTCTTTACGTTACTATTCAATAAAAAAATTTGTACATATTTTCGATATAATCTTACGCGAATGCTATAATTATATGTGTTATGCTTATATATATGCTATAAATGCTATGGTAATAAATAAGATGGAAGATAGAGACGATATTTATGATATATAAAGCGGTAAGGTAGAACATGCAATGGCTAATAAGGGCATTAAAAGTAATAAGTATGGTGGTTGTAGTTTTGGGCTATAGCATGCATTGCTCGAGTTGCTTTTGTTGGCATGTGTGTACTTGTTAGATTTGAGTGTCGCATATTTATATCCCTTGTATGTTGAAAATGTTGTTAGGAGTGACTATAATTGGTTAGAATTGATGTGTATTGTGCATGGTTTGGATTGATTGAACCCTGCTAGAACTAAGCAGAACAGAGTCACGCCCATGACTCAGGTGTTATTGAGACACAGAAGGGTTCAACACCAAGCTCACAGTTAAGTAAGTCGTGACTACCTATACATGATGTTTTTAAATGATATTTTTGATATGAAAAGGATATATTTTTGGAATGTGTTATGTGTAATATGTTTTGGATAGGGTTTTAAATTTGGGAAAGTATTAGAATTAAACATAGTACCATGATAAGAGGTTAAGAAGTCTTAAACTTGTTGTAAGCACCCTTGTACTTAATGATATGTAAGACTAAGGGATAGTAAGCTTGACGTGAACACTCTTAATCTTTATGTCACTAGTTGAAAGGTCTTGAGTTTGATGTGAGCGCTCTCAACTAGGAAAGTTCGACGGAGCTTAGTATGTTGGATGATGTGTGAAATATGATATGCTTATATTATTATGATGCTATATGTATGCTTAGTTATTCTATTGCGATATAGGTATGATATGTATTGTATGCTTGTGTAATATGTCTATACATATATACATGTAGATTGTATATTTATATGTGCTACTAAGCAAGATTGCTTAGTGTGTGAATATTTATCTGTCATGTAGTTTATAGATAGATAGAAAAATTGACAAAAAGACAAAACCGCCAAGGAATCGAGGATCATTTAGGGGCAGTAATATGTTCATACTTCTCTTTTGATTTTGTTTTGTATTTTTGAGTTGGGAGTAGTTATATTTATATCTGTCTCGAGTATGAAGGATAATGTAAATTTGTAATTCATCGTAAAGTTTATAAAGTGTTTTTTTATCAAATAATCATGGTCATGGTGCATTAATAGATTTTAAAATGTTTATATTTTTTACGTTGATACATGATAATATCATTGATATAATTAGAAGAAAATATAATTATATCAAGAGGTGTTACCATGGTTGTCATAGTCTATTATTGAAAAATAAATAAATATAAACTTAAGAAAAATAAAAAGTTAAAATGCTTACTAGTAGGCGGGGCGGCGGCAGAGAAAAGCAAAAGGAGAGGAGAAGAAATAATGATGGACATTTGTTTTTGGACAGTTTGCCCTAACTCCCCACATTCCACATTCTCTGGAATGTGGAACTTCATGCATGCCTAAATCATAATGTCGACTGTCCACCACCCTTTAATTGTTCCAAAACAAATAGTATTTCTTGGTTAATCTGACACAGCCACATCCTACTAACTCAATACTCCTCGGTAATTAAACTGGAATATGACCAAAACATAGTATGCTGCACATGTACAAATAAATATGTACAAGTTTAAGTTTTTTAATGATACTTAATTAAAAGTCTTGAGGGGTTTAGTGAATGTCAGATTGCAGGTTAATAGAATATCCAAAGTTCTTAGTTGACTAACTATTTAAGATTATGCTCTTGCAGTTTGCATGTCACCCAAAAGAAAAGTCACAATTAAAGTAATCATGAGGAGCAGTTGTGTCTTCATGTATCTAACACATATGTGTACCTAATTCTTTGTGATATATTTCTTACACCTTGTTGAGCCAGCTATTACTTTAAACTTTCCCTTTCTGGATTTTAGGACTTTTTTGTACTTTTAATTGATTGTTTTTTTTTGTGTGTGGGTTTTTTCAAAATTATGTATCTCAATCTAACTTTTTTTTCCTTTTAACTCAAATATATGATAAAATAAGTATAACAAAAAATTTTTATGTATCATTTATAAACTAATCAAATTATAAATTGATATATATATATATATTATATTCATATCAATAAATATAAATAAAATAACTAAATATATATTATTATATAATTATATTAGTTTATATATAACATGTAAATTTATCTAAAATTTTTTTGAAAATGAGATAAGATAACTCCATAGAAAATTGGCCAAAACAAATTATAGAGCCCGTTTCTTCTATGAAACAGAGGTAAGGGAGCCCATTAAACGAAACCACCGCACACATTCACATACATATATTGGATCAAACCGGGTTCAAAAGTGAATTCAAATAAATATGCGGTTGTAACAATTTACTACTCTAAAAATTATTTGTAATAAAAAAGCATTTTAATTATATAAATTCTAATAATTTAGTCCTCAAATATTATTTGTAATATAAAAATACTCCAATTATGTAAATTGTAACAACTCAGTATCTCAAAAATTATTTGTAACATAAAAATAACTCAATTTTTATCTTGTAACTAAACAGTACTTCTGTTTTCAGCTATTATGGCTCATATAGTTAATTAAATCAAAAAATTCAAAATCTACTTTTGGAATATTTAATAGCACTCATAAACACCCTCTCAGTCTCTCTAATAAAAGTATGACATGAAATATTTAAATAAATTTTAATAAAAATAAAATTAGTTATAATATCCGGTTTGTAAAATTGAAATTTATCTGATGTGAATATTATAGATAATTTTATTTTTATTAAAATTTATTTGATATTGATATTTCATATCACAATTATGTTAGGAAGACACAGTTAAAGACGAAAGTACCATTTAATTATAAAATAAAAATTGAGTTACTTTTGTATTATAAATAATTTTTGCGATAATGAATTGTTACAATTTACATAATTGGAGTACATTTGTCTTATAAATAATATTTGAATTGATGAGTTGTTACAGTTTACATAATTTGAATATTTTTGTATTATAAATAATATTTCAAATACTGAATTATTATGAGTTATATAATTAAAAAACCGTAAGTGAAATTTATCCATCTACGGGCATTGGAATTCTCATAAATAGATATTAATGATTAAAAAATCAATCACATGCAATTGATATTAATGAAATAGATTATATTTCTAGTAATAGGAGATGATGCAAATCCTTTTGGATTTATTTTGTTTAAATACTAATATCATATTAAGATTACAAATTGACCACTAAATTGGTTTAAAGTAGCCATGCATTATCTTCCCATGTCAAAGCTAACAGATTCTCTACATACCATTCCAAATTCTAATCCTTATCACGTTTTTGTTTGAAGAGTTAATCACGAAAAATTTTTTAGGTAGACTATATTTGTTATATTATTTATAATCTAATATAATTATTAAATAATTATTATGTATATTATATTTATTTTAATAAATAAAAATAAAATAATTAACTAAATATCAATGAATAATTGACGGAAGAATTTATTGTCAACCCATTAGGTACGTTATCAAATCAAGGATGAAGTTTTGCGTTTTCATATTGATAAAAGCATCACTTTTCTTTTTTGCATTTGAACCTCTTTTATAAATTGCAAACCGTACCATTGTTAATAGGATGCAGTTGATACAGTTTTAAATTTGGACCTGACTCGATTAAAATATTCGAGAATTCGATCTAATATTTTTGAATTGTTTAAAATTTAATTTAAAAAAATACTTTAATTATTCAAACTCGACTTAATAATTCAATTGTACTAAAAGATTTAATTAGCAATATACTTAGTTCAACTCGATTTGAAATACATTTGATTAAGATCTATTCGAACTAAAAAAAAGATATAGAATTTTCAGGTGATTTCAATAATGAAGTTATAAATATAATTTAATAAATAATATAAACAATCGAGCTCGATTAAGCTCACGATTCTTACTAGTCGAATGTTATAATATTTGAATTCGATTCTATAAATTACTTGACCTATTCAAACTCAAACTCAATTCGATTAAATCTAAATTGAATTTGAGTATTTTACAAATCGAATTCAAATAACTCACAAGGCGCTTAATTCACTTATGCCCCTAATTGCCGCCATAACAATTCCTTTTTACAAATTATCAACTATAGGCTACCGCAATTTTATTTATTGTTTTTATTTTTATTTTTATTTTTCTGTAATTATTTATATTTCATAATTTTATCGTTGTACGTTGCTTTGTGTATCACGACATTATAAGTACTATTTCTTATAATTAACGATAATGCCGTTAATAATAATAACTTATAAGTTAGTATCATCATGAGTTGATAATGTGAGGTTAATTTGTCTTGTCAATTGAATCACATATAAATAATATTAATTTTATTATGATTCACAATACCCTAAATTGTTGATTTGAATCATTAATTGTCACTACCAAATTTTTTACTATTAAATAATCGAGCTATTAACATTCTATAAATAATTAATTCATATTTGTTGAAAAATTCTTTTCTCTCTTTTGCTAAAGTAAGTAACGGCTTTAAATAGAAGTCTAGAAGATGTCGTTGTCCACTTCGTATCAATCGGCAAGTGAAATAAATAATTTTAGATTTTTTTAATATATCTTTCATTTTATTTTGACGTGATCCGATGTGTACTTCAGTTTTTAAATCTACTAATTTTTTATTAATAATTTTTTATTAATATATCTTACACGTTAATATTAAATATAAAATACGTCATTAAACTATTTTTATATTTATATTTTTTTATTATATTATTTTATATATAAAAAAAATTATACCTAATTAATTATTTTACTCATTATATTTATTAATTTATTTACTATATACAAAATATTTTTTTACTGTATATTTCTTTTTTTTAATATTAGTTATCTATTTTTTATATAAAAAATATAATTTTCATTAACATGTTTTATTAAATATTAAATTAATCAATAATCACCTTTTAGTTATTATTAAAATATAAAACGAAAATATTTGACAATCCAAATTAAGCCTTTCACTTTTTCTAGAGATACAAATTCCACTTTTCATTAATTTATATAATTAAATTGGTAATATTAACTCTTATTATTTGTTAGAATAAATTAGTTTTTACTATATATTTTGTATTATGCATTTCATATTTTTTTATTTTAATATAAGTAATATTAAATTTTTTTTAAAATTTTTTTCTTTCCTTTTAATATTAGTTATTTATTTTTTTCCTTTTAATATTACTTATTTATATATAAAAATATAGTCATCTAGTCCTAATATAATTAAAATTATTAATACTTTCACTAATAATTAAATTACTAAATGATAAAATTAATCCAATTAACTAATATAATAAGACATTGCACCTGATTATTAGATATTATACGCATCATTAATTATTATTTAATTTTTATAAATTTTTTTATTAATTTATTTCGTCTTATTATAATGTTTTATTCATAGTAAAATATAATAGTATATGTTTATCTCAAATTCTAATAAATTACTAATTTGTCCATTTAGTTTTTTATTAACGTGTTTTATACGTGATTATTAGATATTTGATTCATCATTAATTACTATTTAGTTTTCATATAAATTTTTTTGTTTTTTATTAATTTATTTCCTCTTATAGTATTTTATTTATTGTGAATTATAATAGTGCATGTTTATTTCAAATTTTATCAAATTACTAGTTTATCCATTATTAAAAGTTATATATAAAATAGAAGTAGTAAATATTTTACGATTATTTTGCTTATATCAGATTTTTAATAATTGGATTCATTATTATTAAATAAATAATAATAATAATAATATTTTTGTCGAGCAATTATTATGTAATTAAGTCACATTTAATTTAAATACTAATAGTTGTTAATTATATTTAATTCTTATATTATACTATGCATAAAAAACACACTAAATTACCATTATAGTTGTTAATTTATTTATTATATACAAATTATCTTATCAATTATATTGTATACAAATTATTTTTTGTTTTAATATTAGTTATCTATTTTTTATTTATAAAACATAATTAAATAGTTCACTAATAAATTAAATTATTAATACAATTTACTAAAAAATTAAATTATTAAATGATAAAATTAATTTAATTAACTAATATAATAAAAGCTTTCCACTAAATTCCAATGAATTTAATTAAGAAAAAAAAAAAACAAATGTTTACCTGTGAACCCAATTAGCCTATATAGTAATATATGCCAATCTGCTATAGCTAATAAAATTCATTGCTAAATTAATCCAATACGAATAAAAAGTAGTTATATAGTTCTAATAGAATTGTCTTTCTAATTAATGAATTATTAATTCTATTTATTACTAAATTAAATTATTAAATAATAAAATCAATTCAATTAACTAATACAATTATATTGACTTTTTCATTAATTTTACCCTCCATTCTACTTTCACTTTATATATAGTATGATATGAAGATACCAATTTTATATTTTTCAATTACAAGAGGAATACCATTGAATACTATATTCTTTTTTTCAAACTAATAATCTCATTAAAAATAAATTGATAAATAATTTATGGATCCCTTCGGCCTATGGTATAAAAAAACAGGTGAATCAACATAACATGGTAATTAATTATTAGTATTAACCCATAAGATGGACTTTGGAAATTCCACTATGTTGATTTATTTCCATATAAAAAACTATTAATTATAATTTAAAATCTAAAAATGGATTAAAATTCTAAAATGCATTAGTAAAAATGAAATTGTGATTATTTTTATTTTTGGAAAAACAATTATGCGATACTTAACTGAATAAAAGAAATTTTAGTCTTTAGGTTAATTAGACCTTTATATATATATATATATATAGATATATATATAATTTATTTTAAGGAAAAGAGGGGGGAAAATAGTCCATAAAGGCAAGGAATAAGGTTTGCTTTTTCTGGTATGTACTTAAGATTTTGGTCGTGTACTTTTTTGATGATTTATTCCGGCTGTTTGAGATTAATATTCAGGATTCTAAAAATATATTTTAAAATTTTTTTAATTTAATAGATTAATTTTTTATTAAAAAAAATATCTATTTATTTATTTATATTAAAAACAGTTCTCGAAATTAAAAAAATATTTTTTTTTTTTCCAAAAAACGATTTTTTTGAAACGTAATATGAAAGTATTTGGTTCGGCTCAAAATTCTAAATTCCTTCCATTCTATTTTCTTTGGTATTTCGATTTTGAAGCAGTCTCTCTCACTCCCTTCTGCCGTTGCCTTGTTGTAGGCACAAGCCCCGCGCTCCTCCTCTTTTTCTCCTTTTCGTTCTCTGTTTGGCCAAATCCTCTGCTTTTTTTTTTTTTTTTCATTTTCTTTTTCGGTGGCTATTTTTCTTTTCACAGTCTCATCCCGCAATTAAGAATATTTTTATGTTATTTTTTTTTTGGTTTTCTCATGATTTTCTCTAGTTTCCCTTTCGTTGGAATTGTATAGCAAATAAGATGTCGATGACATCAATGAGCCACCACCGACTCTGCCCTTTTTTCTCTCTCTTCTTATTGTCCTTCTTCTTCGTTTTTATAGGTTTCAAAGTCAACTTTATCGTATCTGCCTCTCTATCTAATGAACTTGTGTTTCTTTAAGGGAGTGGTTGGAGTTGGGTTTATGGTTTTTGCTTGCATGCGTGCATTTTGTGGTTGTCTTTGAAGGGTCATTATTTGAATTTTATTTGCCTTTTTAAATTTTGGGTCTTTGGTCTACGTTCGGACAGTGGTGGGAATTGGGTCGTTTTCTTTAGGTTTTACTTTTTTTTTTTTGTTTTATTTATTTAAATTACTTGACGGAATAAAAATTTTGTTTGGTGATGAGGAATTTTGGGGTTTTATACCAATGTAAAGGTCATTTTTTTCTGGAAATATTGAGGAAAGTATTTTGCTTACTCATTTTCTGATTGTTGGGCAACGATTGCAAATATTGATTTTTAGGTTACAAGGTCAATATTGGAGGGAACAGGAATAGGATGTTGGGTTGGTAAACCTCGGTTTCTATTTGATCAATGAATTTTCTCTACAGTTTTTGATTGGTAATTAATTTCATCTTAGATAGTTTTGGAGGTGAATTTTCGTTGTTGATTGCGAACTGCCCTTTTTTCTTGCTGATCGTTTAAATTTGTTTGGTTTTGATGACCATGAGTATGATGATAATGGAAATTTAAAATTTGTATCTGTCAGGTCATTCTAGGATAGCAAACCAGGGGGATTTGAGATTCTTTTGATTCTCAAGGATTGCTGTGTGGGATTTAAGGTTCTCTTTGCTTGAGGAATTGTGCCTGTATTTGGTTCTTTATAATGGATTCAAGAACAAGTGAGGATGCTGGGGGATTCATGGCTGAGAAACTATCTGACAACCAACAAGGGGGTGTTGGTGAAAGGGTGAAAGGTACAGGAAGCGTTAGTGGCAAAGATATGATCTTTCGAGCTGATAAAATTGATCTAAAGAGCTTAGATGTACAGCTAGAGAAGCACCTTAGCAGGGTTTGGTCAAGGAACATTGACACCCAAAAGCCTAAAGAAGAGTGGGAAATCGATTTGTCTAAATTGGAGTTAAGGCATGTTGTAGCCAGTGGAACTTATGGTACTGTGTATCGTGGTACTTATGATAACCAAGATGTTGCTGGTAATTCTTCCTCCTTTCCCTTTTCCTCCACTATGCTTGTATAATTTTTCGGCTTGTAGGTCTGTTTTCAAGAGCTAAGAAATCTTGTCATTGGTCTAAACAGCTGGTTTATGTTTTGAATCTTTACTGAAATGAATGTGATTCTGTAGGATTTTGATGACTGATTTTAGAACTGCTTTGTCAATTTTTTGCTCTGCTTACTTTTCAATTTTAATGCCTGACCTTTTTGATCATGTGATTGGTTTTTGATATATCTAATGCTAAAACTAGTTGGTCTATACTATGACGATTGAAGAATTTAGATTGCTGAATCAAATAGACCTGTGTCTAATTTATAGTATTATATCTGTAGGCCATATCTGAGTAGATTAGTGGTCTGACGTGTAGATGCCACTTTGCTGACTGTTCAGTGGAAATTTTTTATTTTGCAATTTATGTCTCAGAAAAATATGTGTGCATAATCTTCCTTGTATTAGATGGTGAATATAATAACTTGATTTTAACATTAGATTTGGCAAGAGTATCAACTAACAAATAATAAAAGATATCACATGCTACTGGGATGTCTGTTTGCTACATGAATTAGTCATGTCTTATTCAATAACACATTGAAGATTCTAAACTATTTTCAGTGAGATTAACATAGCTAGATTTCAGTTATTTATAATTAATGCATTGTGAGATTGATAGGCCAAAGTTGCTCGTTTGTTGATATTGATGCTCACCGCATTGTATTGTTGGATATTATAGTGAAGCTATTGGACTGGGGTGAGGATGGTATTGCCACAACTGCTGAAACTGCTGCTCTGCGGGCATCATTTCGGCAAGAGGTTGCTGTTTGGCACAAGCTTGACCATCCTAATGTCACAAAAGTACAAACTTATTCTTCAAGCTTTTTCACTTTATTGTACATTAGGAAATGCCATTAGTTCACATTTATGGGTTGTGCAATTGTCCATCTTGTGTTGACTATACTTGCTTGGTGTCTCTTACTTGCCTTTTGCTGCAAGTGTATGTTGTTTCTCAATTTTTATTGGCATTTTGATAATGTGACAGCCAAAATGGTGTACACATACTCGAGCAGATCTTCTCTGTTGCTTTGCTAAATAGGCTTACCTATGTCTGCCATTTTGGTTTTTAAGATACACTTAACTTTCTTGTACTGTATTTTTAATCCTTTATATTTTAATTGTTTTAACAGTTTATTGGAGCATCTATGGGAACATCAAATCTCAAGATTCCTTTGAAAAACCCGTCTGATGATCCAACTTCCCTCCCTTCCAGGGCATGTTGTGTGGTTGTTGAGTATCTCTCTGGAGGAACACTAAAACAATACTTGATAAGGAATAGGCATAAGAAACTTGCTTTTAAGGTTGTGATTCAACTTGCTTTGGATCTCTCTAGAGGGTGAGGTTCACTTTTCTCAGTTTTTTAGCTAGAAAACTTTTTGTAAATAAAATTAATTTTTAATTAGGCTTCTGTCTCTTGTGCTTATTTTGCAGACTTAGCTATCTGCATTCAAAGAAAATTGTGCATCGTGACGTCAAAACAGAAAATATGTTACTGGATTCTCATAGAATTCTTAAAATAGCTGATTTTGGTGTTGCCCGTGTTGAAGCTCAAAATCCAAGGGACATGACTGGTGAAACGGGCACCCTTGGATACATGGCACCAGAGGTATTCATGCAATCACAATAATTGACATTTTCTTCTAATGCAGATATATTATAAATCCACCTTTTCATAACGAATGGCAATTTTCGATGACTGCAAAGAAAATGAAGGGGATTAGAAATAATAATTAATAGTTGGAATAGGCGGGTAAATTTAACCTTCTATAGGACAATATGTGGGTCCATCCCACTGCAAAGAGTTGCACCTGCTTTCATTGGCAATTAAGTAATTTTATAGAAAAATGAAAATACAGTTGATGCATTTTGACCTGCAGTTGATAACTCCTTACAATATACTTCATGTAGGTGCTTGATGGCAAACCATACAATAGAAGCTGTGATGTCTACAGCTTTGGCATATGCTTGTGGGAAATTTATTGCTGTGATATGCCTTACCCTGATCTTAGTTTTGCCGAAGTATCATCTGCTGTTGTTCGACAGGTAGGTTCAAAATAAAACAAAATATGTACTTTCACATGCTTATATTATATTATATTATATAAATGTCTCACTTTGCAATATTGTGACTTAAGGAGGGGGAATGTAGTTCTTCGCTTTCTTTTTTTTTTTTTTTAATCAAGGAATCAGGAGAATGTTTTATCAGTAGTGACATCATGTTTTCAATTTTATCAGATTTGGGAGCTTTTAACGTTTCCAGGAATCAATTTTCAAGAAAGGAATGAGTAATCTTGGTTTATGCCTTAGTTATCAGATTCTGATGTATACATTTTTCTGGATTTAGAAAAACATTTGCATTGTTATGCTCCTTATGATATTTATTTGATAGTAGAATGACATGATTACTAGAAGTTTTGTTTCAAGACTTTTGAATGCTTTGTTAGGTTTGTAACAGCGCAGCTTATTTGTGAGGTCCGAAGGTCCTAAAATTAGTAGTGTTAAGAACGTAGTTTATCCCATATCAAAACTTTGTATGCCCTATTTTAAATAGAGCAGTTATAATTGCCATGCTAACTTGATTTTCCACATTGAAAATATAGCACTGTGAAAGTTTCTTGAAATTATACAACTCCAATGTACGCAAAAGGCTATTATCTTGCTTGTATTGATAGCCGACTTCAACAGTTAGTATTTTAGATGCATATGATATATATATATATATATATACTATTTGGGTTTAGGATATTTACAGTATGCATGGATAGAGGGTAAGTGGAGGGAAGGAGGCAAATATAACGTTAAATTTTTTATTTATTTAAAACTCAATTTAAGGACTTGCTTTTCTGTCAAATATGTAGAGAGTTTAATATGGCATGATTTGGTGGCAGAATTTACGACCGGAGATACCAAGATGCTGTCCAAGTTCTTTAGCAAATATCATGCGGAAATGCTGGGATGCAAATGCAGACAAACGCCCTGAAATGGCAGAGGTCGTGAGAATGTTAGAAGCTATTGATACGAACAAGGGAGGAGGGATGATACCGGATGACCAGGCACGCGGCTGTTTCTGTTTTGCCCCTGCTCGTGGTCCCTGAATTCCTTCTTATATTCCCCCTTTCTTTATTTTTTTATTCTCTTGTTTTATTGGAAGCACAGACCAGATCCATGAACTAGCTCCTTGATTGATTGCTGCTATACAGTTTCTTCACAGTAATGAAAGCATGGCGAAAAGTTCATAACTTTTACTTCTTGTTTTGTTCAAATTTTGTTTGTCTCATAAGGTCATCATCGTGGTGAGAATAAATGAGTTACCAATTGTATTTTTAACCTCAATGCACCTTCATATCGGCAATATGGGTCGTGGTTATAAGGTCTGGATTGCTTTGCGAACCATGGAACAGTGCATATTGGAGATGTAAAGCATTGAACAAACGATAATGTGCCAATTCTATGCTGCCATTTGCAATTTGCAGTGATCAGCAATAAATTAAAAGAAATATATGTATACCTTAAGATGGAATATTTGTGACAAAAATGATTAAGTTTCAAACTCGTTTGATTTATACTTTATACGCAATGTTTAAGGATCATAATAAAACAGAGAAGGGTTTTCTGATTCATGAATCTCTGGTACATAATCTTCCAATTTGGAATGTAAATATATTTCATCCAATGCTTTATAGATGCCTTGAGATTGCGGATGTGATTCATCACTGGCCAAAAACTCATGAAACTCACCTTCGACTTCTATCATGCTACGGCCAGGAGTCTTCTTAACCCTCCTCTCCCTCATCATGCTTCTAATGGCACAAACATCCCTCCATATTCTTCCTTTAGCACAAGTTGTTGCCAGCAGAACGTAAATGCCGCTATCTTCAGGATCTAAATCTAATAGTTCTGTAGCAGCGTGCTTTGCCAATTCAACATTCCCGTGCATCCTACAAGCATTGAGCAGAGCACCCCAAGCAGCTTCACATGGCTGCATTGGCATCATGGTTACCAAGTCATAAGCTTCTTCTAGAAGTCCAACTCGACCGAGTAAGTCAATCATACAAGCATAGTGTTCTCCCTTGGGAATAAGATCAAAACTTCTTTCCATGTCCTGAAAATATGCTTGGCCTTCAGCGACTAGTCCACCATGGCTGCAAGCTGACAAGAGACCCACAAAGGTAATATCATCTGGCTTAAATCCTTTGGCTATCATTTCCTCAAAAACAACCAGAGCTTGCTTTGCACGTCCATGACTAGCATAAGTAGCAATCATTGAATTCCATGAAACCAAATCTCTCTTCGGCATGTTATTGAAAACTTGAACAGAAGCGTCTACTTCCCCACATTTAGCATACATGTCTATTAATGCGTTTGCTATGATAACACTAGCTTCTAACCATTTTCCCTCAATTTCATGTAGATGAATACATTTGCCCAATTCCAAATATCCCAATTGACCACAAGCAGAAAGCACACACACCAAAGTATTCTCCATGGGAACCAGGCCCGCTTCCACCATATTATGAAACAATTCTAAAGCTTCCTCTGGTTGATTATTTTGAGAATAGCCAGCTATCATGGCATTCCAAGATACGACATTCCTCTCAGGCATCTTATTAAACAAATTTCTTGCCACCTCTAGTTCACCACTTTTAGCGTACCCATTAACCATGCTAGTCCACGAGAACACGTCTTTAATTCTCATGCTGTCAAAAATTTCTGTAGCTGCAGCCAAGCCACCACATTTCACATACATGTCTAAAATTGCATTCGTCAAATTCTGGCTAATATTTAAACTTTTCATTTTAATATATTCGTGGATACTCTTCCCCAAACTCAAGTCCCCTTTCTCAGAGCAGGCCGAAAGCACAGAAATCATTGTAACTTCATTCGGCTCAACATCACTCAACAACATGGAATCAAAAATATCCAAAGCCTGATTATAACAATTGCGCGCAGAATAACAATCAATCATGGAGGTCCAAGAAACAACATCCTTCACAGAGATTTCATCAAACACTTCACGAGCTAAAACCACACACCCATGCATGCCATAGAAATGAATCAGTCCATTTTGAACCAACAAGGCAAATGCAAAACCCGTTTTCCAAACTGCAGAGTGAATTGATTGCCCCTCTAGAACTCTTGAAAACTGTTCACATGCTTTTAGTGCGAATACAAAGCTCCTAGTATCCATTTCAACCTGTTTTTGAAGCATTTGACAGAAGAAAGAGAGCCCTAAAACCGGCATTTCGGCTTTAGCGTAGCCTCTGATCATTGTATTCCATATATAAGTATTGGGTTTTTCAAGTTGGGTGAATAGCAAATGGGCATGCTTTATATTTCCATTGTCAGCCAGAGCGCAAAAGGCTAAGACACGGCTAACAGGGAATGTGTGGGTTATAAGACCAGTAACGGTCATGTGGGATTGGATTTGCTTCAACTGAATCATAGAAGTACAGGACTCCATGATCAAGAGAATCGGGTGCGTGATGATCACGTTGGTAGTTGAGTTCCATTTAGTTGTTTTGATAGTAGAGGTTGAAGATGAGAATAACTTCAGGGGATGAGAAAAGAGGATTTGGTGCTTGCAAGTGATAGCAAGAGAAGAGAATAACAGAGGAACTGAGATTCTTGGCGAAGATAGAAATGGTTTCATGTGAAGGTGGAATTCAACATCAATAGAATAGATTTCTTTTCAAGTAGCGAATCGGTTTTCTTCAGTTGAATTTATTTTTGTTTCCCTAAATAAATCAGTTTTTGTTGAATTCAACCATAAGGTCGTTATCAATTTTTCCTATAAAAATTACTAATCTTCAATTTTTCCTATAAAAATTATTTTCAGTAATTCCTTTTCCGGATTGTTGATATGGACAATAACGTGACACTATAATTTCTTTGAATTATTTATACATCATCCACGTAGATGTTAATATGGTATTATAAGTCAGTATTCTGATATCACATCATTGATAATGTAGTAAAAAAATTGTTATAATTAATTTTTTAAAAAAAAATAAAATTTAATAATTTTTATGGAAAAAATATTAACACGAATTAGCAATCCTACGCTTTAATCTACTCAGCCATCTCTTCCTATTAAAAAGGCATAATTACTATATTACATTACACAACAAATAAGGCTTAAAAAAAAAAGCCCTTTCTATTTTACTACTTTCAAAATTAAAATTTTTATTTTTTTAATTAAAATTAAATTAAAATTATTTTTATGCAAATTATTAAAAATATAATAACTATTAGTTAAATCAACGCCTATAAAAAGCAATAAGGAAAATATCCAATTTCTTATTTAATAAAGGAGGTCTTTTTACCCTGTTTCAGTGGCATAATAAAAAAAAAAAATGAGGTCACTATGTGAGATTTAATGTTTAAAAATTGATATATTTATTCAGCAAATAAAGTAATTGAAAGGAGTAGATGAATATGGAAAAAAAAAGAAAATGGGACCAACTGATAGCCAAGAAGAACATAACAGGAAATTAAATAAGACCTCATTATTAATGAAATTCATAGCACAAAAATTATTATTATTATTATTATTTCAACTGAAATTCATATACAAAATTTGATAGTTTTAATCATCAATTCAGTACCATTTATTCATATTATCATCCCTTATTCATATATGTGCGCGTTAATAAATAAATAAAAAAAGGAGGTCATTCAGCATCAGTCTCATGGAGGCTAGTAAGATTGGAGGAGGAGACAAACCGCGGCCACTTACGGGGGCACTTGAGAGGACCGGGAGGCGGACAAGGAGCACCCTTACGGAAATAACACCTACATTCCCAGAAAGGGTTAGGTCCGCTCGGAGCAACACAGCCTGCTTTCACCCATCCGATGCCTGCTCTAGGCACTTGTATTTGTTCGGACAATAGTAGGAGCCACCCATTGCTTTCCCTGCATGCGTAGGTACGTGTAGTCCAACATATTAACACATCATAATTTTTTTCCCAAACATTAACGCAATGCAGCTTTTTAAGCTAGAAAACATAATCAAAAGAGAAACTGCCAAGCTAATTACTGAGCTTGGTTCAGTAGTATTAATAAAGAGAAGAAAAAGAAAAGGGCCAAACTGAGAGTACAAGAACGAGGGCTGTAAACCAGAAAAATGAAGAGCAGTAGTGGTTAGCCATTCCACTAATAAGGTACTATTGCGATTGGAGAGATGATAATTTGGTGCTATTGCGTTGAGGTTTTTTTATAAGCTGCAATTTGGAAAAGGGATGATCTAATTGCATTAACGACAAAAACTCAAAAATCAGAAGTTAGATCTCACTAGAATCCCATTAAAACTTTTCAATTCCAATAGAAAAGAAGGCCCTGCAAAATCCTTGCTGTGTAACGTTAAGCCCAACTGCACAAGCGTTTCCAACTTTGAACTTTCCATCAGGATGCTAGGCATACAATGAAAAACACATTCCTTTCTTTTCTTTTGGTTAAAGATTTTGATGAAATGATGGATACAACAAAAGTAACAAATGCACCCATAATATAGAATTTTACAAAAATACCAAAAAAACGGATATCTATTTATATTTTTATTTGAAACACCTTTATAAAATTACAACAGTACCTAAATCTCAAAATTACCTCAAAATATGCCATAATGATATATCTTCAGCATACCTTCGGTATATCTTGGAAATATCTTAGTTTAATTTCACTAAAAACCAATAAAAGAACAAGAACAATTAAATCATTAAAGAATAAAATTCAATCAAAATTTAAAATATCACAAAATCTCAAATAAACAGTTTGGTATAACTTTCAGAATACTTTAGGTATATAATGATGATATCTTAAATATACCTTGGAAATTCCTTATGAATAACTTGAGAGTATATTGAGTATAACTTGGGAATACTATTGGAAATTTTCAAGGAATTCTTTGAAAGGAATTATCCGGAAATATTTTGGATATACCTTGGAAATATTTCAGTATACTTTTGGGAATTTCATAGAAATATTTCGGGTATATTTTGGAATACTTTGAGTATACCTTGAAAATTTTTTGAAAAATTCTCTGGAAGGAATTTCTTGAAAATACATTAGTTATATCTTGAGAATATTTCAATATATTTTTGAGATATCTTAGTGATTTATAAAAAAAGAACAAAAAAGAAATAAAAAAAAAATTTAAAAATAAGTACCCAAACTGAAATTTAGAAGATTAACCAGCTTTTATTAGTTCAAGAAAAGTACCCAAAGCCAAAGAGAAGAAAACTAGATTTGAGTATTTCGTCATTAAAACTAGATTTGAGTATTTCGTCATTTTCACATAATCCAAACTTTGAAATAATATGGAACTTCCAACAGCAAAAATAAAAATACTAGCAAATTTCTCTTTAATTCCTCTAAATTGAGCAATTGCAGGTGTTCATTAAAGTATATGGATTGGGAATAAAAAAAAATTATGGGAAGATGATGCGATAGAGAAGACATGCTTCACTTAAAAGCAACCACAAAATGCCGATTAAAAAAGTCCAATATAGTTTTGAGTGGAAAGCTCACTGTGTCTATAGATTATTGCAATTTGGACACAGCAGACCTTAACATTTCATCAAAAAAACTGAAGCCGATTGGTTAGTAGATAAGATAAGGAAGAACAAGGAAAGAGGGAAGAAGAAAAAAAGGTAGAATTGAAAAAGTACGTATAGATGAAAAATAAGTTGGATAAAAATGAAAATTAAAAAAAAAAAAAACTATGGGTAATATTTTAAAGAAAACTTAAAACATGGTGAAGGGCAAAAATTTCTCCATCTTCTAATATCCCATATCTTGGTGAAGCTCATATGTATTTTAAAATGAAAAAATGAAAGGTCTCATAGACACCAACCCTTATTGTCTATGCAAGCAAGAATTAAAAAGATTAAATATACGTATTAGAAGAAAGGGATCAGAACAAGTAGATTAGAGGTCTCTATTCCACAAAAGATACAGATTATAAATTTCCAACTCATACCTCATAAATCCGAAAGCATCTTACAGAATCAACTAATGGTGAATAACACCAGTTGCCTGTTAGAAAATTGCTTCATAGTTGTGGGAAAATGGCATCAACAAATGTATGGTGCATTGGATCAGACAACCAGAGTTTAGCTATATGTTGATGAGATGAAGTAAGCCTGTGAATTTCTTCAATAAGCCAGACTGTAGCTTCAGCCTTACATGGATGAATCATGATGTCCAACGGCTTTTGTTCATTCTCACTGTCAATTCTCTGTCGATCCCACTGATTCAGAAGAACATTGGTGAAGTAATGCAAAGGTTGCCCATATAATTGCTTAATTGATTTGCCTAATCCCACCCATGACGTAAATGGAATCACAGAGCCATGTTGTGCTGGAATGGGGAGCTTTTGCATATAATTCTGATACATTTCTGCTCTTCTCATCAGTACACCTGAATCACAAAGCCACTTTTTGTTCTAAGATTAGAACACAACAGAAACTTTGGCACTCAAAAGAATCAGAAAAGTATGAAATTCATAATTTTACTTTTTACTTAAATTCAAGGTGAGGAGAGAACAAGCATGATTAAAAGGGATAACTCTTATAGGTTCAGATTAACATAAAAAGGGACTATAATATGATTACAATTTTAAATAGTATAGAGATTTTTTTACGGCCGAATAAAAATAAAATGTTAATATGAAATTACAATTTCAAACCAAGTTGCTTCGCTGCAGAATGGACAGATAAAAAATGTTAACCTAAATAATATAAAAGCAAGTGTCCAAATCCAAATTGGATTGCATACCTTCAGGTGTCATTTCTTTTCCAGGTTGATCAATTGTAACCTTCCGGGAGAACTGCTGGGAATCAACTCCTTCATTTGTCCTTCCATCGCCATCTGAGGAAGAAGATTCATCTGATGATATGACATCAATATGCTCATTCCATGGCATTGTCCTGTTCATAGCACATCCAATTAACTCTGCAGAAAATGAACCACTGAGAAAAAGATGCCTAAGAAAGCACTCAAAATCGTGCAACACTAGCTAGAAAAATTTAAGCCCATAAGAGTGAAAAATACATATTCAGCAAGCGTGGATCACAACAACAGTACTATCAGAACAATTTTGAAGGAGAATGCACATATATAATAACATTTCACATCTGCCTTCGCAACTAATATTTAAAAACAAATCAAATTAGTACATGGTGTGTAACGAACAATTTCAAGTTTAACTCTTTCCGCATGCTCAACGCTAATTCTGTTCTCAGCCAAGAATCACTCCCACTAAATTTCAGACCCACAATCAACTTTCCAAGCCAAATTTCTTCAAAAATTCATCATTTCCATGAATGTTATTAACCAATGGAACTCGCACAAATCAAGAAAGAGGCATTTTTGTTCGGTGACAAACGGAGTATGGAAGGAAAATAGGGCAAAAAAGTCCCCAGCTCAGCAGTTTTGCGCTTCAACCAGAACAAAAACTCAAGAACTAAAACTAATTAAAGAAAAAAATAGAAATAAAAGATAAAGGCATAGGAAGAGTAAAAACTCTTACCCGAAATCAAGAAGAACCAACAACTGCAAATGGAATTAGGGATTTCAGAAACTAATCAACGGAGAGCAAGGTATTCCACCGAATTGGGAGAGAGGGAGTATTTTTATACCTCTAATCAAAACGCTATCGTTTAACAAATCTATTAATTTCAAACAAAGATTGAAAACCGGCGGACTGGTTTGACCGAATCCTATATCAAGTATGCTGGGTGTTTTAAATGAACTTGACGTGTCATTTTTTTTTTTGGTATATTATTTAATAATTATAAATATATTATTTTAAAAACAGTAAATTTTTAACAGCAGTTTTTTCTAATTTTTTGTTTTGGTAGTTTTTTAATTATTTTTTTACTTATTTTATTTATTGCTATTGGCTAACTTATTTTTCTATTTTTTATCAAAATTTTATTACTTATTTTGTTTTTGTTACTCGATTTATTTTTCTGTAATTCTTAATTTGATTGCAAATGAATTAACATATTTATTTGAAAATGCAAGTTGTGAGTTTTTGATCCGTGAGAATTTAGATAATGATTAAATATAAATAAAAAGTTAAAAGAAATTTATGAAAACATATACAGTTATAAAATAATATTTTTACAGTTATAAAATGATGTATTTACAATTATTAAATAATGAATCTGAATTTGTTAAACAAATAATTAAACATGGATAAAAAAATTAATGAAAATAAATAATAAATTTACAATTATAAAATAATGTATTTATAGTTATTAAATAATGAATCTGAACATAGTAAACAAATAATTAAACACACAAGAAAAGATGAAACAAATAATTAATATACAGTTATAAAATAATGTATCTACAGTATTAAATAATGAATTTGAATTTGATAATCAAATCATCAAACATACAAGGAAAAGGATGAAACTAATTTATAAAAACTAATAATAAATCTACAGTTATTAAAATAATGTATTTACAGTTATTAAATAATAAATCTATAAAAAAATTATCGATTTTTAATTTCTATGCGCACTAATGGACTTTTGGAGTACATAGCAATGTGCACTTAGGTGCATAATATAACAACTCTAGCCCAAAATTAGAATTGGATTAATACTCCTTGGTGGCCCAATAGTTCTTCATGTGGATTGTTATATCATGCACCTAAGTCTATGGTGCATTATGAATTAAGAAATTTTCAGAATTTACCAAAATTTAAACTTTTTTTAATTTTACTGATGATTTTTCATATTTTCATGTATACCAAAATTCTTTTCATCCTTACTGATCAATAATTGCACGATTTTTTAACTCTCCTCAGTTCAATTCCTCCCCTGAATTTCTTTTACAAAATCGATGAAGCACTGACTATTAAGGAAGAGGAAGAAGATGATTTTCATTTAAAGCTGTGATTGATTGTTGAAAAGGTGGTTGTTGCTTCAACTTTCAAGACCTCTTCTTTTTCTTCTTCTTTTGTTCTTTCAATTTTTGTTACAATTTTTTCTTTTAAATTTGTGTTGTTGATTTTTGTTTTTTGTTTTTTTTGGTGAAAATGACTAAAATATTTCTAAAGTATACTGAAAGTATAATTAAGATATATCGAAGAAATTTAAATATATCTTTGATATTCTCATATAACTCCCAAAGATATATTTAAATATCTCCAATGTATTTTCAGGAAAATCTTTTCAGGGAATTCTCAAAAAAATTTCAAGATATATCCAAAATATCTCCAAGGTATACCTGAGTTATTTATATAGAATTCTCAAATGTATACTTTTGGGAACCCCAAGATATTTCCAGAGAATTCATTCCAGTGAATTCTCAAGGTATCCCCAATATTTCCAGAGAATTCACTGGAATGAATTCTCAAGATATCTCTAAGGTATACCCAATATATTCCTGAGATATTCCTAATGAATTTTCAAGATATTCTTAAAATATACTCAAAGTATTGTATAAATTTTGTGCTATTTTGAATTTTGATTGAATTCTATTATTTTTCTTCTTCTTTAATAATTTAATTATTTTTATTTTTTGTTATTTTTTTGGTAAAAATCGAATCAAGATATCCCTAATATATATTGAAATTATGTTGAAAATATACATTCTTAGCATATTTTAGGGTGATTTTGCAATTTATGTATTATTGTAATTTTAAAAAGTTATTTTCGGTAAAATTAAAAAAAATATTAAGCAGCGGTAAAAATAAAAAATAATACATGTTTTTTAGTATTTTTGTAAAATTTCCTTATGGATTTAGTGTTCATCTCACGTATAAGAGGCGGTAATTGTTTTATAAATATAACAAATTTACACAGCTATCAAACACACAATGACAATTTTGTAAATAGTCATCATCCGTTTGAGAAAGGTTCATTAGTTTATAGAGAAAAATTCATTACGAATAAAGTTCAAAAAATTCATTTCTTGTAAACTATAGATTTATTATCAATAAACTATATCTTATAAATTGTAAGTTCATTTATTATAAACTGTAGGTTCATTAACAATAAAGTAAAATTTCGTTATTTTATTGAGACATATTCATTCGTTATAAAACTATAAATTATTTATGAATAAAATAAAAGTTCATTAATTTATTAATAAAAAATTCATAAATATTTATTTTATTTTATTTATATATTTAATTTAATAGATATTATATTATTTTTTTATATTGATATATAATATGCGTTGTACATTTAATTTAATAAATATTATATTATTTTTTAAATTTTTATAATAATAAATTAATAAAATTTTATTTTATTTAAAATAAATATTTTTTATAAAATTACCATTAGATAGTAATATAAATTTATTTTATTTATAAAATTATTACTATCACTTGTACTGTATCAAGATCATAATGGTCAATTGACCTAGGTCCTAATATAATTTGGGCCTTCCTGTAGAGAGAGTGAATATGACGTTACCTGCGGCTCCATTTTGCTGTTTCGAGCTGTTCATTTGAGCATCCGCATTAGTGTGCCGCACAGAAGGAAAATGCCTCCAAGACATGGAGCTTCGAAGCTCTATCAAATATTTAAATCTGCAAAAGCTTCCCAAACCATTCTCTCATTACCCAAATGTGCCGAACCCCTGCGGTTGCCCCTTTCTCCTGCCTCGCCCCCCTCCCCCGAGTCACCTGACATCCCAACTTGGCTCCTTAACGAAGAAAATCCAAAATTCGCCAACCAGGATGATGGTGATTTCGTTATTCCTTCAGTTGCCGATTGGGTTGAGAATCACAGCCTTGGAAAGGACGATCTGGTTACCAGTCACTTGTTATTTGAAGCAGACGTTAGTGATATCGATAAAGTGAGCCAAATCCTGAAGCAACACCACCCATCAACGGACAGTGTTATAGAAGCGTTGAATGGGTGCGGTATTAATGCAACAAACACTTTGATTTCACAGCTTTTGAAGAGGTTTAGCAATGATTGGGTTACGGCATTTGGTGTATTCTCTTGGGCAAAAAATCAAACAGGTTATATTCATACGCCGCAGTTATATGATTTCATGGTTGACATCTTAGGGAAGGGTAAGAAGTTTAGTCTCATGTGGGATTTAGTTGAGGAAATGAGGGAATTGGAAGGGTATATTTCATTGGTTACCATAACTAAGGTGATGAGGCGGCTTGCTAGAGCTGGCAAGTATGAAGATGCCATTGAAGCATTTAGAGGAATAGAAAATTTTGGTGTAAGACAAGACATAGTGGCATTGAATACACTAATGGATGCATTGGTTAAGGAGGGAAGTGTTGAGCATGCCCATAGTGTGTTTATGGATTTTAAGGATTGTATACATGTGGATTTCCAAAGTTTCAAAGTTTTGATACATGGGTACTGCAAAGCAGGGAAGTTAGATGATGCAAGAAAGACTATGGATGAATTGGAGAAGCATGGGTTTCAACCGGATGTTGTTGCGTACACTTGTTTCATTGAATCATATTGTAAATCCAAAGATTTTCGAAATGTGAAGGCAACTTTAGATGAGATGCAAAAAAGGGGTTGCGAGCCTAACGTGATTACATATACCATTGTTATGCATGCTTTGGGGAAAGCAAAGCAAATGAATGAAGTCGTGGAGGTTTATGAGAAAATAAAAAAGAAGGGTTTAGTGCTTGATACTTCATTTTATGCCTCCTTGATTTTTATCCTAAGTCGAGCTGGAAGGCTGAAAGATGCTTGGGACGTTTTTGAGGACATGAAAAAGCAAGGCGTTACTCGAGATTTGTTGACATATAATACCATCATTTCTTGTGCTTGTATTTATTTCCAGGAGGAGACAGCATTGAAGTTGCTTCGAAGAATGGAGGAAGATTCATGCAAACCAGATATAAAAACATATGCACCTTTATTGAAGATGTGCTGCGGCAAGAAGAGAATTAAGGTGCTTATGTTTCTGCTGGATCATATGTTTAAGAACAATGTCAGCATAGATCTTGGTACATATGCTCTTTTGGTGCGTGGGCTCGGTAAGAGTGGGAAGCTTGAACTTGCTTGCTCTTTCTTTGAGGAAGCAGCATTAAAGGGAATGCTTCCTAGAGATAGCACGTGCAAGATGTTGGTGGAAAAACTTGAGCAAAATAATATGAGAGAAGCTAAGGAAAAAATTCAGAAGTTGATGTTACAGATAAAAGAGCAAAAACCAATGACTCTTTAGGAAATGGATGGTTTCAATCATTTGGTTGAAGTCTTCTTCTCGGAGACCATCTCATGGAAGATGATCAAAGATGAAGGCTTTCTTATTTTATCGGTGGGAGGCATTCAGAGGCATAAATATTTTGTACTTGCATCTCCTATATCAAGAGTTCAGTTTTCGTCAAATTCAGAATAGAAGTGACTTAACAGACAGGTTCTTATTGAGATGGAAATCCTGGGTCCCAGCCCACACAGACACCTTTATATTTGTGGATCTTGAGCACATGTATTCCTAAATTTATATTTGAACAGTATCTCCAACCAGATTGTCAAAGTTCTCGAGTATCTGTTTAAACATGTTTTCCTATCTTCCCAGGTTGGTTTTTAACATATATAGCTTTATCATATTTGAAGTTCTTCTATATGCTTATGTTTGTTTACTTTATATCATTTGTTTGAGGACAAATTATATATTTATTTTGCTAAAATTGTGGATAATCAAGTGATGGACAATTTGCCATATTAATGTTGACCATAGCTCGAAACCAGACAATCCATTTAATTTACCCTTCTCACGGTAGTCTGCCTGTGTGTATTGGGGAATTAATAAGTTAAACGATGCCCATAAGGTTGCCAAATCACTTGCAATTTGAAGCAAAGGAAACTGACAAAAACAAAAGATGTATGGTAGCCATACATAAACACAACATAAAGGCATAAAAAAAAATTGTAAAGAGGAAAACTTATACTATATTAACTAATGTTTCTTCATATTTCATGAAGTTAATTGCATCGGTAGAGTACATAGTAAGAAGTAATTCACAAGTTCGACCTAATATCTTTGGACAAAAGAGATCTCGAAGGACTGCGTGATAGTACCCTTGCTGTTCTTGGCTTCTGCCATCCTAGTCTTTCGAGGAACTCCTCAATTAACCTGCATATATGCTTCTATATAAGATCACAAGCTAAACGAAAGCCGGCAACAACAGTAGATCCAATCGCACTCACAGACTGCAGATGGCTTTTTGAGAAGCTGCAAGCTCACGGTCTGGAAATGAATCCTCCAAACGGTAACTCAACCAGACATAGAGATCCAGTACCTAAAGTTTTACATAGAGATCAATCATTAGCAAACAAATACCCTTAGACACATGAAAATGGAATAAGAACAACATATTAAATGCAAAATTCAATCGAGAAGAAGAAACAAGCACTCTGCTCCACATATCACAGCCAAATTTCCAGGAAAGCTTTCTCCCAGGGTTTTCAAAATGACAAATCTGCTAGATATTTTCAAAATAAGTTTTTCATGAGGCATGCAAAGTATAATCAGTGTACATCAGCAGACAGCCAAAGAAGATGGCAAAACTCTCTAGAATAACAGGATTAAGATGTAATTAGATAAAGAAACTCTGCTGACTTCAATTCTTCAACAAAATCTTTTAAGACGAATAAATAATTTGTAAAATTCTCACCATCACACAAACAATTGAAAATCAATTTGTCAGTTGACCAAATTCAAAATAACATCATTTATCAAACAGTTCCTTGTGCAGGAAAGAAAATGCGTGTTCCTGTTCACCACAGTTTGAAACCGCTATGTTTAATCCTGTCAACATAAAGGTTGCATGTTAAAAAGTTCCAAAGTGTAACATTACAACTTATTTTCCCCTCCGAAAAAACATATAGTTGATCCAACTTCATGTGCTTTCTTTCATTACTGAGCAACCTAAAAACTCAATAATTTTCATCGTACATGAAAAAGTTTCTAAACCATTTCAATTTGGAAAATAAACCTCTCAGAATTTGAATAGCATAATAATCAACCTTGTAAATCGATTCAAGCTCCTCCAGTGCAGTTGATGTTTTTGGCACCTTAAGTGTCCCAGGTGTGAATATTTCTTTTAGTCGAACAATGCCTTTCTTTGCATAATTTTCGGCAAACTGGTTCATCCAAACATAATAATTGCATTTACTTCTTTTGACAAACAAAAAACATTCAAATATTCGACCACAACTTTACCTGTGTAAGACCTTGAGCTGAGATCTCATTATTCATGTCAACTGGGCTGCACATAAGGAAATACGGTTACATCTGAGCCAAAACAATGAACAAACTCATCACTCTATTATTGAAAAGACTTAGACGAGAATGTCCATTAAACTAGATAATCATAAGGAAAAAAAAAAAACTCAAGGAAATCTTAATCACTTGTTTGATGGAGGGATTGGAAACAGATACCTGATACAGAAAAGGTACTTATCATGCAGTGAAAGAGGCATATGATCAATAACAGCAGCAACTTTCTGGTGTTACAGATTGTAAATAAATAATACAAAAGGCTATTTTATATTAAAAAAAAAAAGGAAGAAAAAGCAGGGGGGGGAGGGAACAAGAGAGAGAAGGATGTGACATTTCATGTTACCAGAAGACTACTAAAATTATACATCTATCTCCTACTGATAGTAGAGAAAATATGGCTAAGGATACATACCATTATTTCCTCACAATCAGCAATGAAATAATTTGGAGATAATTTAGCATTCTCTAGAAAATGTTCCTGCAGTAACAGGGCAGAGAAAGGTCAACTGAATATAAGATATTTTAGGATTCTCAAAATTTAAGCTTAATTCTAAACTATAACCTCTATTTTTAGGACACAGCAAACTGCATCACCATTTTTTTTTTCAAATACACACAAACCAAAGTATAAACAAAACTCAGTTTCTTTTGGAATATACACACACACACACACACACACATTATGAAATTAGCAATGCAGGATATCCTACTATAATCAAGAGAAACGTTTTTGCTTTAAGAGATGCCTATTGGTCCATGTATAAAAGTTCACCATCCATCATTATAAGTCAACATCGTGAAAAGAGGATTATAAAGTAACCTACCAATATTTGGTAAAGACAGTTCTTTGGATGTAACCTTGAATACATAAACATGAGATCAAAGGTAGGAAATATTCCAGCACGCTGCAATGTTCAAGTAGCATTGATTAAGAAACAGGAAACATCAAAGTACCATGACATAAGAGTTTCTACCATGTACAAAATAGATTGGCACTTGTGTTAGCACCTCCAGAATGGGAGAAGGGGATTCCAGTGATGAGTGAAGCAAGGGTAGATCATCTGCATTTAGACAAGTCACTTCTCCAACTGGAAATTTTGAACTATACCTGCCCGCTCGCCCTGCAAGTACAATATGCACTATTGTTAGGAGAGGACAAAATACACAAAAAACCAGTAATCAAATAAAGGAAAATAATAACTGGAATGCAGACAACAATAATATATCTGAGTATATAATAGCTGTAACGCCCACAATTTGGCTTATTTTATATTTTGGTGGGCAGAACCGAATCCCGCTCAGGAAGGGTTATCTCGCGGTCGAAAAAGGTTTTCCGCTCGGGACACCTGTTTTCCTGGTCGGGACTCACCTCTGGTCTGCACGTTATAAATACGTGTTTTTGCGCCTTACTCTGCACAAATTAGAAACCTAGCCAACACTCGCACACCCTAGATGTTACAAAAACCCTCCAATTCATTCTCCATTGATTCTCCTTCACCTAAACACCTGAAAACATATTTTAGATTGAATTATCAAGGAATTAATTAGGGTTTTTGGTGTTTCCATCAAGAACACGAAACTTCTACCAAACAGCCTCTATAATCAGATTGTTCACCTATGTTCTTAACTCCTAAACATGATTCGGTAAGTGTAATAATAGTTTAACATTCTTAGCACCGTTTTAATGGTTATAATTGCATTTAGCAAAGGTTTTTCCAATATTTCGAAAGGGTTCCTGAGAACAGAAGGCAAAGAATAGTTTGTAACCCTTTTGATTCATTTGTCTGATACTAGGAAATGGGGCAGAAGACAGAAACGGATACCAGAACGTGAGAGAAACGTTAGAGTGAGGGTTTTCGGCTCCATTGGTTAAGGTTTGTACATATAATCATGTTTATTCGCTTTCTGGCTACATGTTTGCTAATGTTTAGGTTTATTGGATGGTTTATAGCTGATAAATGTCATGAATAATGACCTAAAATGTTTGGATAGAATGATATGAGTTAATGGCATGGATTATTCATGATATTTTATGTTTAAATTGGTCTTCAATGATTTAAATGGTTTATGACATGTTTAAAATGACAATGTAGTCTGTTTCTATGGTATATGGTGTTCTGGAAACTTGTGTTGTGCATTGGAATCAAGAGATTTGGGGCAGCATCTGAAAATTGAGTTTTACATTGCTGATGTCGGGCCTTTTTCAATCGGGAAAGGGGAGTCCCAGTCGAGACTCACACGACCCCAAGCCTGCACAGCCCAGCAATGGGCCAGGCTAGCGACACTAATTCCAAAATGGCATGCCGTAGCATCCTAAGGTACAAACAGGCTTGGTTACGAAGCTAGTTTTGATGATATGCAATACATATGCCTAACTTATTATGATGTAATATGGAAACACATGAATTTTTTGTTTATGGCATGATGTACTTTGTGCTATGGCATGACATGAGCTAAAAGGACATATATATGATGGTACATAGATTATGATAATATGATTATAATATGTTATAATGTTTGGTTTGTCACGCGATATTATGAAAATATTATCTAAACCATGGATTATGGCTCATGTGATTATTTAAAGGAAATAACTAAAATGCTCTTACTCATATTAGTCTGACTATAGGATAGATGGTGCACCATTAAGGGTGGTTACGGTACCGTAGAATTTTTCATGTGTTATTTATTGGACAAGGTGGCTTCAACTCCGAGAGCACCCTTGACCCATTATGCTAGCAATTATTTTATACAGTTATGAGTCTAGTTGGCTTCAACTCTGAGAGCGCACTTGACTCAGGTATAGATACAGACAATTATGATGGGCAGCTTCAGCTCCGAGAGCGCCCCTATTCACAACCCATATCCGATAGTCTACTATAGAGTAATTGGGCAAATTAAAAGAATAAACAGGAAAGAGGAATTGGTATTACTGTTCATATGAATACAAGAATGGCTTCCGCTTATCAGGTACGCTACAGTGATGTGTAATGATTTGATTGGTATGATGGTATGACCATGATTATATGAACTGAAAAATGAGATGAAGTGTTATATTATGTTTTTCATGTAATGAATGATATGTTTTGAACATATATGATATGTATGATAGAATTTATATGATTATTATATGAACTACTAAGTTTGGATAGCTTAACGTGTGGGTTTTTTGCACGCAGGTCCGGAGCTTTAAGAAGAGTTGACACAGAGAAGCCAAGCCGGTCAGAGCATTCGGATTCAGAGTCAACTCATAATTATGCATCTTATCTTTTCATACATATTGGGATATTGAACATTTGTTTCGAAAAGGATTTTTGCAGTAAGAATTTACTTATGTTTTATTTTGGGTGTGTTTAGCCCTGATTAACGGATTTATTAATTTCAGATTATTTAATAAGCATGAATGCATGTTAATGACTTATATGGTTATATATTGCTATGTACAATCAGTTGAGTGATAGCATAATATGTAAAAATGGTAAAGGCTAAAAAGGAACAATAGCTAAAGGTTCGGTAACATGTATGCAATAACACTCCCTCATATATCGGATTAGTATGCTATATGGGAGCGTGTTACAATAGCACATGAATATACTAGAACAACAAAATGTGACAAGAACATGCTACAAGCCTACAACCACTAGCTATCTCCCAATTCAAAGAATGACTCCAAACTCAATTATAACCAGAAGTTTAATGTTTCCCCTTACACCACATCAGTCAATTCTATACTTGCAAAGATTATTCAAACTATTTTTATAATGTGGAATTAAATCACAGTATGCTTGCTGCATAAAAAAAGCAGAAATTCCATAGTTGACCAGATTGAAAAGTCCCCTTCGTTTCCCAGTCAAATTTTAAATTAAAAAGGCTGGTTAGAGTAAGGCCTCGAAAAATAAAATACCTGCAATTTGTTTAACCTCTGGTACTGTTAGATCCCGCATCTCAACTCCATCAAACTTTTTCATTGTTGAAAATATGATTCTAGAAATATTCAAGTTAAGACCCATCCCAATGGCATCACTTGCCACGAGAACATCAAATTCACTGCTATCATCATTGAACATAGTTGCCTGCAATCCTATAGAATATATTAATTCAAACACTCCTAATACTATACATATCATAGTAGGAATAATGACACAGATAAGTAGCCACCTAATTGTATAAATATTTTAAATGGAAAATCATAACATATATTTGACTAAAAACAGTATTTCAGAGAAGTATAAAAAAAAACATTGGAAAAAAAATTAAGATATAGCCTTGATAGATTGAGACACAGAAAATTCATTAGGAGAAGATGAAAACAATCAAGCAAATTAAAAATGCTAAATAAGAAACATATGCAGAAACAGGTACTGTGACAACACTTTTTTATTTTAGACAATGAGGACAAAGATTCTCAAAAGCAAGAAGGAACAAGCACCTGTCTTGTGCGAGTTTCTGGTGGAAGTGAACCATAAACTACAGAGCACAAATGTTTTCCTGCACTTTCAATTCTTTTCTGGCAACAGCCAAAAGATGTAGGAAAAGTCAGTAGGCTGATTAAAGGGCTCTCTACACCTCAGGTGGGTAGGTAGGGGAAGCAAAAGAATAAGGAGGAAAAAAAAGTAAAAATAGCCACTAACCTTCAAGCGATATATTTCACGACGTGAAAATGTTACGATGCAATCTCCTGTTTGTACATTAGAAAACGAGCCAAGAGGTCTTTTTAATGGAACTAATGGTGAAAGCCTCTGATAGTATTCAACCTGGATCATCAGGACATACAAATAAGATAGAAAAATTTTACAGACATGATGTTTTATGAAATTAGCTCCAATAAACATAGATACACAGGATTACAGAATCAATTACTAGTTAAGTTATCTGCAAATTAGCTTACACGGTTACACCTAAGGATGTGATTTTTAATTTATTCCTTCATTCTGAATTTTGTACCACTTAATATGGAAGTCCCCTGTCAGTCTCTATGCTTCCTTCCCTAAGAGGGAATGAGATGACACTCTATAGCCATAAAACAAAATTAACACACTGAATTTATACCAGCACTACAGCTCAAATTCATGTCAGTAAAATATTAATATCTGTAAGTTTCTCAGAGGAGAAGCAGAAGAAAGCAGCCACAGGGAATTAGTAATTTTGTAATAAAGCAATTTTGGGTTTTTAAAAAAAAAAGACTAAAAGAGGAGAGGAGGAGGAGGAGGAGAAGGGAGAGGAGGGGGGGTGGCCGGAGGGGGGAAGGTATGCAATAACTAGTCTAGACAAATGAAAGATTTCATCATCAATTGTTGAAATACCATATGATTAACATTACCTTGATAAAGTAAATGAAAAAATATAGAACAAACATGCACTAGAAGCAATTTGTATTACCTTGACTTCATCACCAGTCGACTTGAGCATATCTTCAATGAGAGGAACAGCAGCTGGATCTCCACAAAGGTGAAGTTCATCAGCAGCAATTCCCAAAAGCGCACGTGTAAATGAGAAACCCCTTGTCTTACAACCCAGCATCTGAAGAAAAACCAGAACAGACATGAAATCAGAAACCCACTAATGGCAAGTATGGCAACCCCATTTTATATATCTTCAAATTGAGATGGACCGTACAAATTTGAACTTTCCAATAAGCTCTAAAATTGCATCTCAGGTTATACAAACACCTACTTCACATGAAAAGAGATCCCAAATTAATCTGATAATGAAAATGACAAGCTATTCATTAAGGAATTTAGAAAACTCAACATGAACTAAAAGTTAAAAGTTAGTACACTAAGAGCCTGTTTGGCATTAAGTTTGCAAAAAATGCTTTTCGGAAAAAAATTTGTATTTTAACTTTTTTTGGGTTTTAAAAACTGTTTTTAGGTAGAAAGAGGTAAATGAAATACTTTTTCCAGAAACATGTTTGAAAAAAACAGTTTATAAAAAATTAAAAAAATATAGTCAATTAAATAAAAAAAATTTGAAACTTGCTTTTGGGACACTCAACAACGATCCCAAACACCTCTTAAGTAAATATTACAAAAGAACATTTTTTCCCACATGAATTGATTACCAAATGGCCACCTACAATACATTTTCCACCACTTGTACTGATACATTATCTGTATTAATAAGTTTTTGAGCATATATGCTAAGATATTCTGGGGAAATCTTTACTTTAGTATAGACTCGAGAAAGGTTAAGTAAGATTCTTCTTTCCAGTCATAAGACAACAATATTAAACCAGACAAACATTGTCACAATGCAAACTAAATTGAGCAAATATACTTGAAAACCAGAATGTGTCCTTACTCTAATCATAGCAGATGATTAAATTTGTTACTTCTTTGGCTGAACAAAAAGTTTTCAAATCAAAGGCTCACAGAAATAGCTGTGGTTATTTCAGGAAAGCAAGCATATATTTCATTATATGTGCTAGAATTTTGCATATAATGATCCTAACTTCCTAAGGCATGGAATAGCTTTCAATGAGACCCAACAATGTACCTGGATTTCATCAACAACAGCACAAGCGTAATCAGTGTTTATGTCAGCCATTTCAACTGTCACAGCCTTGTGCTTTGCACCATCAACTTCCTCTCTTTCTTGACCAGTTATCAGGTCACAAGGAACTTTTGACTTGTTCAACCTTTTTGCAACCTCCCAAGCCAATAACCTCAAAGGACCACAATATATGCCTACCAAGTGACAAAGCCAGTGCAAATAGTTGATATTTATCATTGACACCTCATGTACACACATCTAACTCCACTCCCAAGTAATTTGGATGACAAAACTGACAAAAATCATGAAAAGAAGCACTAATGGTATACCAGAAGAACTTGACTCCAATCGCTTCAGAGCACGATGTGTTTTACCACTATTTGTGGGACCCACATGCAGAACAACTTTGCGCTGCTTTCTTCTGGCAACGGGGTACCATGAATGAGGACATCTAAACTGACCAAAAACCTCAGTCAATATGATGTTAACCAGAGAATTCTTGATTAATACAAATTTGCAAGACATTCTATTATCATAAAGAGCACAACCAAATCAATGAAGAAGATAAACTGCTGCTTAGAGTAAAATCCAGGATGCTCCCGTGATTCACTGGCAAGCTTAAAAATAGAAACAATATATGAAATGAAATAACAAAGAGTCTCATAAGAGTCATAAAAGATTTCTTACGTCAAGTCAGTAAAATCGATCTTTTTAGCATTATTACTACTGCTGTATTGTCTCAACACAATGCAAACACCAACCAAAGTTCCCAGCTTTGATTCCTCATGCAGCTGAATGGGAACGACATTGTCTGCTAAAAATTTCAATGGATTAAAAAGTCAGGAGCTTTAATGAAACCACCAAGAATTTATTGCATCATCTAAGTCAAACAAGAATCAAGAGTTGCAACTTCGTTGACATTAATTATCGAATAAGACTTTTATTTAGATGCCAACATCTTTAAGCTTACTATCAATGTGATACCATAATCAAGTACATGCGCCACTTGGTAATACAATTCAAGTTCTCGCATAAATCAGTCGAGTTTAGCTTTAATATCGCAATGCTCCGGTAGGAATTGTTAAAAAGAAAGCTGATAAAAAAAATCAATCTTTGGCTTTTCAACAAGTAATAAAGGGAACAGATTCGTACAGCTATAGCAAAAAGCATATTCAAATTAAACAAAAACGAAAAATGCAAAAAACCAACCTCTGAGAAGACGAGGAAGTCCGAAAGCTGAAACCTTTCTTTGGCGAAGACGACATAATAAAGCTGCCATATACCTAATTTCACTGCCGCTCTGCTATGATTTTTCTCCTATAATTTATTATCGTTGCCTAAGATAAAAATTGCCGCTTTTGGATTTGAAACATTGAAAAACAGAAATAGGACTCGAAATGGCTGGGTGGCGAAAACGAAATTGAAGGAAAACATGCGGTCAATAGAATAATCAAAAGCTTTCTTCTTCTTTTCCGTTCGCTGGCGCTGAGACTTTGCGGTGCGGAAAGGAAACCGAAATTCTCGGAAAATAATTTTTCTTAAAATGTATTTCAGAAACATGTCCTTTGGGCCAAAATTTTAACCAGAGCCCAATTTCGATTGAGGTAGCCCATAAAACTTGGGCCTAACGCTAAACAATAAGTATTCCAATTTTGATCTTTGCCACCTTAATTTAATAATATGTAAAAAAAAAATTAATTTAGCATTAAATAACGTATCATATCTAGTTTTAAAATATTGATGCACAACACAATAATGTCTCACAGCCATATTCTTTTTTCCTTTGTCAATGGTTTGAAAAAAAAAAATTTATTAAATTAATATAATTTAATTTAGTTATTACCGAATATTAATATATGATAGATGTACTAATTAAACTATCCTCATTTATAAGATTAATTACTGGGAGAGTATGGAGAAAATATTTGTTTTGAAAATACATAAATCCAAAGTTTTTGGCCCCAAGTAGGAAGGAATAAAATAAAATATATTGGAATACAATCAAAATGTGAGATTGATTAGTTATGAAATGGACATGATAAGGACAATTAAACCCCAAATAACTACGAGGGGTGATAGGGGGTTGAGTTGGCTCTAGAAATTAAGAGATGGGATAGGATTCTAATCATTCAAACCTTCTGCTTTTCAATCTGTCTCATTCTACTGCTAACTCATGGATAGGAGAGAAGCCGAGAGAATAGAAAGAAAGCTAACTCTCATGGTAATGGTGGACAAGAACTGAAAATGACTGCTTTTTATTTTTTAAGAAAAAAAAAAGAATGATTTGATTGGCAATGGCAATATGCATTTATTTTTTATATTTTTTAAAAGAAAAAAGAGCAGCCACCACACATGTCAATGCAAGTGAGTGAGTGGCTCTTGTGTTATGATCCATCACACATCTACATCTACATATATATTCATTCAATAAATGAATATTTTGGGGAAATAAAATGTATTTTCGTCTCTAAATTTTATGAATTTATATAATTTTTTTTTAATTTAAAATTTGTTCATGATTTTGTAATTATTAATTTTCATTTAATTTTATCATTTGAAGTCAATGTACCCCACTAATTCACTAAAATTAATTTGAAGGGAAATATACACTATTTTTGTCGTTAATCTCGCCCAAAAAAAGAAAGCTTTGTCCTGCTATCCCTCCCCATAACTTTTAATTATTCCTGTATCTTGACCTAACATGTATAGGATGTGTAAATTTTTCCTTTTGAAATCAGGGACGGATATACAACGGCACAAACAAATTCTCCCTTTTAAAATGCTTATTCAATTTAGTTCCAAATTTATATATATATATATCTTGCTTCCATTTAAAAAAGTATCTAGGCAGTAAATTATTAAAAAATATAAAAAAATATTACTTTTGGCTCTTTTTATATTACATATTATTTAATATTTGGATAATTTTATATATTTATAATATTATTATTTATTAGTATGTGAATCGTGAATATTTAATTACTTGATAATTGATATTTATCTTTTAATTCAGTTTATTTTCTCAAATTTAGTTCAATATTTATTTTAATATTATTTATAATATATTCTTGAAATAATCTTTTGACTATAAAAAATTATAAGATATTTTTTTAGTACATTTTGTCGAAATTTAGTGTTGAACTTATAATATTCTAATTTTTTCATAGTTTGTTTTAATGATTGAAAACTTTATATTGATTGCTTTATATAGTAACTTACATTTTTTTTATATATTGGTTATATTATTTGTTTTTCTTTTCATATTTGGATTTTTACTTAATAATTTTGAACTTAAAGAATTTTCCTGATTTTTAAATGTTTTTAGTTACTCCATGTATTGTTTGACGTAAAATAGATAATAGATTTGTTTCTATTTTTTGTTGAATATTTTTCATTGTTCAATAGATAATTTGATAAGCTAATTATTTTTTTTCTCTATTTCTTAATACGGTTAAGAATTTTAACAAATTTATTAAAAAACATCATAACATAATTGGAAATAGATATAAAAATAATTATGATTTACTTATTCCGGAACATATTTTATCCTCTAAACGTCATAGAAAATTAGTTTTTATATAAATTTTAATTTGTTATCCATTACATTAGCTTTGTCCCCACATAAGAGAAATTTTGGATCAGTCCATGTTTGAAATTAACTAAAATTAATTAATATTAAAATTTTAATTACAAAAATCATATGTAAAAATTTCAAAAACTAAAATATTTTTCTTACTTCTTTTTGTTGTAATATCTTTTTTTTTTTGTTTACTTTAATTAGAAAACTTACAATATTTAATCGTTATATTTGTTTTACCCCATATCCGTATATTAAAATATATACAATATTTCTAAAAAAACAAGAACAACAAATAAAAAATATTTTTTTTTGATAAATTAAACTTTATAAAAATATATCACCATACAGAACGCACCAAGCTATGAAGTAATGAATTAATTTGGTTTGGTTTCCTGCCGTTGGCATTTATGGATAGGCTCCGAAATTCCCAATTCCAGACATTCTCCCATAGTCTTGACTACTGAATTAAAGAGGTATATATATGTGCTGTTGACCCCAGTTTGGTGAAGTATAACGACTCACTAGCAGAATTATTAAATTCTACACAGAATGTAACCCTAAAAATTATTAATTAGCAGTCAATAAAAAAGTATAATACACCAAAATTGGGTCGCTTGCTTCAGTCCATATGCTTGAACAAGTACTAATACATTTACAATTCAACCATCCTTCATAAATAGTACTAATTTAGCAAATAGGGCTACCAATCAATTGCTACACCTATCGTCATGATAAATATAGAAAGTGGTGAATTCAATATATATATATTCCGTTACTACCAAATTAAATTTATAAAAAAATTAATACAGATCATTAATTAATTTTGTGTTGAAGTCATAAATTAATTATTGGAAGTCATAAATTAATTATTGGAAGCCTAAGACATAATATATATAGGTACCAAAATTTAATTATTTCACTCATATATATAGATATTGAATAAAAGGTTGGTAGTTAGAAAAGTATATATACATATAGCTCTTCTGAAGAGAAAATAAAGAGGACAAAAAACATGTCAACTAAAAGCAATGTCTACCTCAGTAGCATAACCTTAAAATGTATATATATATACGTATATAAGTAAGATACACATACGTATTCAGGCATATGTACATATGGAATTTGGAGACAGAAGAAGCTGTAGAAGGTGCTAAAGAAAATGACGTGTGAAGAAGAAGGGAAAGACTGTGTGTAGAATTTGAAAATGATCAAAAGATGAAAGCTAATTTTGCCTTAAAACGGATAAAAACCTTGGTAAAGAGAAATAAAGAAGTAATGGCCATGGGGCGTCAAAGCCAAAGAAAAAGCAAAGAAACCCTAAAAAAAATTAAAAATAAAAAAGAACAATCTTAAAAGAAAATCATGGGTATGGTGCCGTTGCCTCCTTTGACTGCCTCGTAAATCTTGATGTAAGACCTTATAAAGATTCACTCAAAGGAAGGGTGGAAGGCCAGAATGGGAAACCCATAATAATAATTGTAATAATAGTAAAGCAAAAGTAAAGAGGATCTTCTTGGAATTCTTGATGTTTTTTTTTTTTTTGACCTATTCTTGAAAGTATGATTGTGGGCGGCTTCTTAATCTAAGATTGCATTTACTATTACTATGATGAAATCTTGATTTTCTTTAGAGTTATGAACATGAGTTTCCACAAGCAAACTATAATGCTTAAATAATTGTTATCATCATGCCTATAAAATTTATTCTCATGATCATACATTTTCCTCTTGAAAATTGCAAACTATTTTTTGGTTACTCACATGTGCATATTTGAATTAAAAATTAAGTGCAAGAAATACTGTAACCATATTGGGGATATTTCTTTAGATATTTATGAGGGCTAAAGTATTTGATTTTTTAATATATATAATTAAATGAATATATTTATTATTAATTGTTAATATTTTTAAATATTTGAAATAATCCCAATGGGTTGGGATATTTGAAATTTTATGTGATTCCTATTGCATGAAAAGGATGGTGCTCAACGTTGAAAGATGAAGCTAGAATTAGAAATTAGGGCATTGAAAGGAAAAAAGAAATTGTACGAAAAGATAATAAGAATGGGAAATTTCATAATATCAAAGTTGAAGCCATGAAGAAGGTGTTCCCTTAGATCAGAAACCACTTAATTTGATGGACTTGGTGAGTAAGAGTTGCCTACCCAAATCTTAATCAATAGACATTCGATTACAATGTGGATATGATGAAAATTTTGAAGGCAACCTGTAGGCCCTGTGTATTTATTAACCAACGGTCCATTATTTCTTTGCAAGAGTTTATATCCACAAAAGTTCATTTCTAACTTTATTCCAAAAAAAATAAATAAAAATTATAATGAAATCTTAACCAAAAGGGGATGAGATTGAAGAGGGTGATATTATATGAGAGTTGTGTGGGATCTTAATTAGATTAATTTTGTCATCATTTCCACAGGGAAATCATTACAAATATAAGTTTTCTTTCTTTTTAAACTATTGCATTTTTACAAATGAAAAAAAAAACAATATATTTAGTTTTTAAATTTAATAAATTTGTGGCATCAAATCTCTCAATTAATGATTTATAATTAATTATATATTTCATTGAATTTAAATTACATGTTTCATAAATTAAGGCTAACTAAAAAGTTAAAGCTTTATTAACTCCTTGCAATTAGATGTGAAGTGTTTTATATATATAATGAAATAAAGATCAATTTCATTTAAAATTAATATTTTTTTTTAAAATAAAAACTTCATTGATCAACAAGACAATACATCATAATTGATATACTCCTTTAAGAAACGAGAATAATATACCAAAATAAAGGCAAAATATAGGAATTAGAGACTCTAGCTAAATAATGAGTCATTTTATTCGCTTTCCATGAAACACTGCAAATTTTAAAGATGAAACACCACAAATTTTGACAATTAATAATAAAATTAATAGTTAAGTGAATCAATTGAATAAATTTTGACAATTAATAATAAAATTAATTGAATAAAACTGATAGTTAAAAGATTCCATTTAAAAAAAAAATTGTTGCAATTTTTAATTGTACAAATTTTTAAAATTTAGGAGTCAAAAATTCTTTTTTTTCACTTAACATTTATTGAAATACTACTAAAAGAATAAAGATGAATAACTACAAAGATTGGGCAAATATAGAATGTTATTAGATAGTTTTATGATCTCCATACAATGAGGCATGAACAAAATAAGCATAATTGCCATGATGTTCTTATTGAATCCAAAAACCTTGGTTTGCTTGGATACATATCATTCATCAAAGATGTCAAAGTGCAACACAAAGAAAAAGATAAGTTATATCACATTTGTATTAATGTCGGCCATTTCTTTTTCTTTTTCTTTTTTTTTTCTCTTTATATTTTCAATTTCCCAAAATTACATGCATGGCCCCATTGCCATTGCCCTTTAGTCTTTGATACAATTCTCCACTTTGCAAGTTTCTTTGAATATTATTCAATATTATTCACTTTTCCACCTTATTGCTTGAAATGATTTCTCAAGACCCACATTACATGAACCAAAAACCCATTTCTGTTTTTATTCTATTTTATTTTATTGTTTTTTATGAAGCCTCGAACATGAAACTTTGAGAGAGGTGTTAGACTCCTTTTGCTAACAAGTAGAGAGCTGTAGAGATGAAAAGTTGTATTTCTATATTTGATAACTTTGAAAAATATATACAGAGATTATAGTAACTAACTTCCTATAAAAGATACAGATAATAAATTAAATTTGAAACTATTCAAAGTAATTTGAGTTTAAACCTATAATGGCTATTCTACAATCTATTATGATCTCCATTATTTGGCTCTGTTTTGATTTTCTTAATATTCATATAAATGGGAAACCCCATTAGCTACCATTTTTCATGAAAATATATATAATTGATTTTTTATTTTTTTATGATTAGGTTTCCTTGATTTTATCACAATGGAAGTCCACCCATTATTCATGAACTGGAAATTAACAAAACTTCTCTAAATTAACCAATTGAAAATATTTTTGTTCTTTAATTATGTTGATGAAATTGGATTCAACATTAAATCAAAGTTATATATATATATAACACTAATCCAACACTGAGAAAAACTTTAGTTTCATTTTCTCTCAACTTTTTTTTTTTCTCTAGTCACTATCTTCCTTAAGTAAGGAATGATGATTTTTTGTCATTATTGGTATGAAATTATTCATTTATATCTTTTTTTATCAATTTATTTCTAAATAAGTAATTATTCCATATAAATTTATGTTTTTATTTTATTTATTTTATTTTTTATGATTTCGTTATTTTATTGCTGTGTTTGATTTTATCATCTTGTTATCACGTTTTGTTTGTTTTCTTATTGTGGCGTTTTTGTGTGTGGACAATTCAAATAGACAAAACACATTTGATCCAACAAAGTTAACAAATCATATTATAATCACTATATTGCAGAACTAGAATCATATATAATATAGTCATTATCGTATTATCAAATTTGTAAGCTTTAAACCAATTTATTATAGTATTAATTCGTGTGCTGTGAATATTTTTATTGTTTTATCTTATATAATTTTAAATAGATTTGTATATATTTTTATTGATATAATCAATAAAATTATTTTTTTAGTAAAGAAAATATTAAATCAAGTTAATGATTAAATTATGATTCATTCCATTAAATCTAATTAAAACGAATTTTTGAATATCATATAAATTGTTAAATATTATCTATAAAAAATTTAAAAACCATAACATTATATATATATATATATATATGATGGACCAATTCGGTTTGAACAATACAACTTTTTTTAGTGCAACTGTATCGTTAATACGGAAATTCTCCCCATGGATACTCATTTCCTAGATAATCCACCACGTTCAATTCGATAGTTTTGTGTTCTTTTGAGTTTGTTCGCCTTTCATATAAAAAAAAAAAAAATTGAAAGTTCTCAGACAAATTGTGGAAAGATTAATTAAACTAAATCCTCAAATTGATGTTTCTGCCTAATGGGCATGTCACGTTAAGTAAATTCATTGTCCCCAAAAAATTCGAGCTCGAACAATGCTGAAGATATTTTTCATTTTTCAATACTCTTCAATATTTAGAGGTAGCAATAATAGACATGAGATTTATTGTGTTCGTCTCACAATCGTATCAATTTGATAAATGTACAAAAATTATTGTATTGTGTTCGGATTGATCTTTTAACCTGTCAATAATTTGTGTTGACACATTTGATCCAATACGTTATAACTCATATATATATTAATTAGATATTATTATACTAATTTTATAAGTTAATTGTGTCAAACGTGTTGTGTCGTATTAACATATTATTAAATGGATCATGTTCGTGTTCAAATTTTAAACATAATTAGTTTATTGTGTTGTCTTATTATGTTATGAGTATATTAAGATACGACATGAACACGAGCTAATAATACGAATTGTCACTCCTACATACACTTATATTCTGATTAGTTAGTGAAAATAGGTTTCATTTTTTTTCTTTTTATTTTTTATCTTTTCCAACCAATTATGAGTTAAATATAGGAGAAGATTGAAAAATAGAGAATGTATTTAGCATTCGTAGTAAAGCAAAACCGAGACACTATGTCATGGACGCCTAAGTGCTTTTTATTTTTCGTAACAAAGGATTGTATGGCCACTAATCCTTAATTGGGACCAATTTGCAATAACACCAAACATAACCAGCACTAGTTTAAAAAAAAAAAAGGAAAAAGAAAGAAAGGTTCATAATTAAGAATTTCCATGGTGGGATATGGACTCGACAATTTGCACCTTAGAATACTCCATCTGGGAATGTGTCCGCCGTCAAGATTAATAAATATAGTCCTTTAATCAATGTCTAAGGCCCGGCAATCATGAGATAAGCACAAATAAAATTGGCAGTCCCATTTGAATGCTAAGATAAGACTACTTAATCAAAATTTATTAATGTTTGTTTAACTAATGTTTTCAATTAGGGAGCCCCTAGAGTTGACTGTCTAAGGAGGAGCCGCCCATAAAAGGCAGAAGAATGGGCGGCAGGGCGCATATGAAATAGGCCTCACAATTTTATAACCTTTAAATTTATGTGACCCAAACAAGAAAATATAGATTCTCTACCTATTTTATTATCATAGGGTTCAAGAAGGGTTTTTTAAAAAAAAAAAATTATATATAGACTTAAGAGATGGATTATTAAAGGGCTTGAATCGGAGGGAATTACTAACTAGTTAGATTATATGAATTTGCTAAGCAATCCATATTTGATTCTCACTGTTACCTCCCCAAACTTGTAAACGATTAATATAAAAGGCTTCATTAGAGCTTATTGTCATCCCATTAATTTATAGTTGACAGAATCGAAGAAGCTCCTAATTGCCCAAAATTCACACTAAGCTATTGCCCAAAATTCACACTAAGCTATTTCAAATCCATCACTAAAATGACGTGAAATATAAAAAAGATAAAAATGTTGGAGATAAATGCAACTCCAATCTAGCGTCAAAATAGTATCTAGCACAATAAAATGCTAGATTTAGCGTGACACTGTAGCCATTCCATTTCTGTTTTTTCTTTTAAAAATTTTTTATCAAATTGTAGATAGATACCCCATATTATATATATTCTATTTCTGAAAAGAAAATGAAGGAAAAAATAGAGAAAATGAAGGGAAAGAAGAAGATAATAGGTGGGAAAGTAAATTAGGCATGCCCAATAGCTGTAAAAATGGAAAATAAGAGGGTAATTAGTAAGAAATGAATTGCATGCCAAATAAATGTAAATTTCAATTAATATTCAATTAAAATTTACTTAATTTTTAATCAATAGATTTATGTTTAATTAATATTATTACATATTTAAATTGTAATTTTTATTTAATTAATATAATTAATATTAAAATTAATAAATTGCATAAAAATTAATTAACAAACTTAATTGAGTTTATCAAATTATCATAAACCTGGTCTCGGGATATTGTGTAATTTTCATCTATAAGTGGCAAATAGGTATATTTATATTATTTAAACTAATTTTATATTAATTATTCTAACTTAATTAATTCAATATATTATATTAATTAAAATTAAGTATATTAGTTTATAAAAATATATTATTTATTTATTTTAATTAAATTTATAATAAATTAAAAAATGGACCTCACTTCAATATTTTATTATCTAATGTAATTTTTTTCATGTTTAAGAAAAAGTGTGCTTTAATGAAATTTAAATAATTATTAAATTAAAATTACATAATGATATTAAAATTAATTTTTATCTTTTAAATATTAATAGATAAATATAAATAGTATTAAATGAATATGTTAAAAAGAAAAAAGTAGGATTTATTTTGTAAATTAGTTAAATTGAATCAAAGTAATAAAAAATAATATATAAATAAGAATAAGTATAGAATATTTTTTTTGTGTGTAAAAAAAGTGTTATTATGTATTGGAGATTAATTTATGGTAGCTGCACTATTTTAGCGTAGAACTTACACCAAAATGGTGTTATACCAAAAACAGAGCAACGAGGGTTTCTGTGGTATATCGGGTGTAAATTACACTTGGTGTTTTAGGACCATTAGATTATCAACTTTTAATTTTAACCATTCATTATCAACGGATGAGATTAAAAATTTATAATCCAACGGTTTTAAGGCACCCGATGTAAATTATACCGGATGCACTTTAGAAATTCTTCAGAACAATACATCGTAATGAAAACATTGGTAGAATTTTTAAGGGGCAAAGAAATGGAGGGAAAGAACAAAGAGACCTTAAAATTGGGACAAGTGCCCTTGTTTTTGAGGACAACTCTTAGGCTGAGCCAAAAGAACCCTCCAAATTGGTTATCAACATTCCCTACATTCTTGCCATATTGACTGCAATCAAATCTACACAATGCTCCAAGAAAACAGAGGAAAATATTAAAATAATTACCGAGGAATAAAATCCCAAAAAAAGCCCATATTTGAGAAGCATTCCTTTGTGAATACTCCAATACATAAAATCCCCATTGCAAAACATTCCTTACTCAGGAAAAGAAAAAACAAACACAAAACCCCAAAAAACGAAACAATTTTGAATATCTCAAGGAAAATATAAAAGAGAAAGAGACAAGGAAAACAGAAACAAAATATACCAGTACTGCACAATTCATTCTCTTTATCTTTTTTCCTGCCTTCTTTAACTGCTTTTTCACTTTGATAGAAGACCAAATTATGGGTGAGTGATAGATCTCACTATCCTGTAATTTTTTGACCGTCGGGGCAGCTTTCTTCTTCCCTTACCTTTGCCGTTTTATGCTGGCAGATTGAGCAAAACGACTTGCCCGTTTGCCCCAGCATGCTGGGCCTGCCTTGAGATTTGAAGAGTGGTTCTAAAAATCCAAGAGATTAGAAAAGCCCTCTTAAGACCAATTCTTCTCTCTCTTGCTGCACTTTATTCTGTTCAAATTCGATACTTTGCCGTTCACTGAGAACGAGGCTGTTTGTTTCAAAGGGGGGACATAGAGATAGAAAGAGAAGCTTATAAGCTTTATTTCTCTGCATTTTTATCTGTATAATACTTGCCTTTTTTTTTTTTTTTTTTTCTCTCTCTCTCTCTGTCTGCTACATTGTCTTGTTCTACTTCAAGAATCTCTCATCTCACTTCCACGCATTAAAGTGTTCGTCTCTCTTGAATAATTGCATATATTTTGTGGGCTTTTGCTTCTTTGCTCTTTCTCAGTTTTCTCATAAGTATTAGAAGAGAGAACCAACACAGAAAACCAATTGGCTTTTGGTTCCATTGATTCATTATTTGAGGTATTTAGCCGAAAGTAAAGATACCCATTTGTTGATTGGTCTCTTTGGCTGAGTTTTTCAGTTTTGCTTTGGTAGCATTGGGTTGCTTTTGGAGTCCATAGGGACAAAAGACAAGTGCTTTTTGGCCTCCTGTTTCAAAACTGGTTGCTGCAAAAACCCAGAAAATTGAGGCTGGAGAATTCCTGATATGAGTTCTATTCCTTGAGTTTATGAAGTTTTTGGTGAATATTGGGGGAGTTGCAGAAAGTACAATAAGAGCTATATGAAGGTTTGGTGAACAATGAGAGATGGGAACTCCAAGAAAAGCAAGGTTTTTATTTCACTTTATTTGCCTGTAAACCAATGGAATTCGTTTCCTTTTGTGTTATTCAGCAATTGTGATGATTACATGATGTTAATTGTTTTTTTTCCCTTCGTTTGGTGAAGCTCTCTTGGTCCAAAAAAATGGTCAGAAAGTGGTTCAATATCAAGAGCAAAACTGAGGACTTCCAAGCGGACGATGTTTGTGGAGGTTGGCGTTTTCCTTTTTGGGATTTTATCAAATCAAAAGGCCTAAATTTCACTGTACTATTTATGAACCTCTGGTTGGTTGCTGAGAAAATTGAGGAGATTAGAGGAATATGCTTTTTGAACTTGATGCTTAACAATCTTATGATTTTTTTTTTGAGGAAATTAACAATCTTATGATTATCAGAGCATCAATTATTTTTCCTCTTCTTTTTGCCAAAATAGTAGAACTAGCCCAAGGCATCCAACCAATGAAAGATATAACATTTTTCGACAGTTTTCCATAAACATAATATCTCTTCCTGTTTCGATACCCAGTTTCTCCAAATTCATGGTATTTCTGAAACCCTTTATTCAAATTTAAGACTGAAAGTTAGCATTGAATCTCTTTCCTCAGGGGGTGAAGTGGAATACAGGACTAGTTTCTCTGAGAGAGAGCCATGCACCATCAAGAAAAGCAAAACAGGTGGAGCGTCAATAAAATTTGAGAACTTTTTTTTTTTTCCAGAGAATATGTCTCTCTTAAAGGTTATATTTCTCCATTGTTCATAATTCTCATGTTTCCCCTGATTTTGATCCAGAGAAATTTAGCAAGAATTCAGAGCAGGTCCGGCGAGGGACAATGAATCTTGACCACCCTCGAATCATAGATGTGCAGAACCACAGGTGTTTTATCATAAATTTCCTTTGCTTATATGTTTTTTATTTTCCTTTTGTTTCTATGATGTGTAAGGTCTGACTGCTTTTTCTGTTTGAAATTTTGGAGCAGCATTTTTGTAGCTACATGGAATGTAGCAGGTAGATCCCCACCAAGTAATTTGAGTCTTGATGATTGGCTTCATGCCTCACCTCCTGCGGACATATATGTTCTTGGGTATGAGTTCATAGTTGCGATCTTCTTAATTTTGATCCTGAACTCCCCAATTAATAGCTGAATGTTGATGGAGGCATTTCTATTCACTTTGTATTTCAGATTTCAAGAAATAGTTCCTTTAAATGCTGGTAATGTTCTTGGCGCAGAAGACAATGGCCCTGCCAAAAAATGGCTGGCCCTCATTAGAAATACTCTAAACAATCTTCCAGGAACTAGTGGCAGTGTTGGTTGTTATACACCATCTCCAATCCCTGAGCCAATTGTAGAGATGGTTGCAGATTTTGAAGGATCATGTAGGCAAAAGAACTCATCTTTCTTTCATCGCCGATCATTCCAAACACCCCACAGCTGGAGAATGGAAAATGACCCTTCAATTCCCCAACCACGACTTGATCGTCGATTCAGTGTTTGTGATCGAGTTATATTTGGTCACAGGCCAAGTGACTATGATCCCAGTAATAGATGGAGTAACAGACCAAGTGATTATTCAAGACCTAGTGACTATTCCAGGCCTAGTGATTACTCCAGATGGGGTTCATCAGATGATGATAATGGACCAGGAGATTCACCAAGTACTGTACTTTACTCGCCAATGTCCTATGGTTGTTCTTATAGTGGATCTACATCTACTGAAGATGGTTATAGGAGGCCAGGGTATTCAAGGTACTGTTTAGTGGCAAGTAAGCAAATGGTTGGCATATTCCTGACAATATGGGTCCGGAGTGAATTGAGAGATTATGTTAGAAACATGAAAGTTTCTTGCGTTGGCAGAGGATTAATGGGTTATCTTGGGAATAAGGTATTATAAAAGTGATTCATGTTGTTCTAATATTTTCCTTGTATTGCAATTTCCAAGTTGTTCAGATCCACTAATGAGCATTTTTCTGCTTGGAATTGCAGGGATCTATTTCTATCAGCATGTCCTTGCATGAAACAACATTTTGCTTCATCTGTAGTCATCTAACCTCTGGACAAAAAGAAGGCGATGAACTTAGAAGGAATGCAGATGTCATGGAGATTCTTAAGAAGACGAGGTTTCCTCATGTTAACAGTTCAGATAATGAGAAGTCCCCAGAGACCATTCTTCAGCATGAGTAAGATTTCTTATCAACTATTCAATATAACTGTGCTCTAATTACTTGACATTGGCAAAAAATGGAAAATAGTTTAAGTAGAGGAGAAGATTATGGGATCTAAAGGCAACATGGAAGAGGCAATAATTTCTTTTACATGAAGATTTAAGTAATATGTTCTAGTTTCTGATCTAATTGAAGTGATCGAGTTGTTTTGCCAGTCACTTATTATATTATGTAGGTTTAGTAAATATCTGTATGCAAATATTGAGCACCATGTCTAACAGAGTTCACACGTGCGCCATTTTATATTAAGGTGGTTCACACTCTTTATCATTTCTTTTCCTGACTTGGTTCATTTTCTATATTGGAATTTGGTGTATATTGATGCAGTCGCGTTATTTGGCTTGGAGACTTAAATTATCGAATTGCCCTCTCTTATCGATCTGCCAAGGCACTAGTTGAGATGCAAAATTGGAGGGCATTGTTGGTGAATGACCAGGCACGTTTACATAATTTTTTCCTCCGCTCTACTGACACTTCCCTTGTGTCTCTTTTGAGAACACTAAATAAGCTTTCATCTGATTTTCAAATGGTCATCTTGCAGTTGCGGATTGAGCAGAGGAGAGGTCATGTTTTTGTGGGTTGGAATGAAGGAAAGATTTATTTCCCACCTACATATAAATATTCTACTAACTCAGACAGATATGCCGGAGATGATATGCATCCAAAGGAGAAGCGTCGAACTCCAGCTTGGTAAAAACAACTCTTCTACCAGAATGTGTATGGAATTACTTGAAAAAGAAGAAAACAAGAACTTATTCTTCTATGCAAAATTGAAGTTATAAAAAGGTTGAATATAATAGATAAATATTGAAGGATATAATTGAAAGTGGATATATATGTGGGAGCAATTACTAATTTTAATAATTTGCCTACTGAATGATTGATTTAATGTGAAGGTGTGATAGAATTTTATGGTATGGAGAAGGCCTCCAGCAATTATCCTATGTGCGAGGGGAATCTAGGTTCTCAGACCATAGGCCAGTTTATGGCATATTTTGGGTCGAGGTTGAGTCTACCCACGGCAGATTGAAGAAAAGCATGAGTTACTCCAGTTCCAGAATTGAGGTAGACGAGCTCCTGCCATACTCACATGGATATACAGAACTGAACTTCTTTTGATGGATATGGAGATACCAAGGACCCATGTTAGGTATGCTCTCTTTCTCTCCGATAAATCTGCATAGGGTCAAACTGATGAACTCAAATCAACGTTCATTGCATAAACTATGTCCTAGTTAGGCTTAGAGATGTTTTGCCCATGTCCGATCGTCTTTTCCACAAGCAGCTCAAAGTGAAATTGTTGGAACATATGGTAGGCATTCATTTCTCTTTCTCCCTAATTGAGTGATTCAAATGGGCTATAACCATGTTTTTAAACATGTTTTGAAAAAAATTATTTGGAGTTTCTGCATATATCTCTTCAAAGTTCAATCAATCAGATGAAACGTCATTGACCTTTCCATTTTCAAAATATTTTTCCCTTTACACCATCTTTACATTATTGGTGGATGGGAAGTGTATAAATGCTTTAGCATGTGAAAGACGGTCCATCATTTCGGTGGTCCTCTAGGAGAACCTGATTTTGAACATTAAAGTGATACTGAAGGAATATCTCACCAGAAGCTGAATATTACTGCTTTTGATAATCTAGTACAAGGATTACATCTGAATCTTCATGAAAACTGTCTAAACAGACAAGAATTTGTCATATTATCGAAATAGTTTATACATAACAGTCATAGGCATCCTGTTTCCCTTCGTAATTTTTCCTTTGAAAATCTTTTGCTTTGTTTCAATTCTAACGCTGAATTTGGTCTCCATTTGCAGGCGGAAATCACTTTGGCGAATATTTTCCCTTGAAGGGTGATGGAGACATTCCATTGCCCACTAACCCAAAAAGGTTAGTGTTCTCGTCTCTTTAACTTTTGTTGGTTTTGATGTACATTTTTGTTTCTTTCTCTAACTTATCTCCATTCTCTTCTTATCAGGTGTAAATTTTTGTAATTTGGTCAGCTAATTAACTCCACACATCATCAAATCATTGTAACTTCGATCATCAAACATATCAAGTGCTCGATTTGCTAACCTGATCAACCGACACCCAACTTTTTCTGGCCAAGTTTGGCAAAGTTTCATACCATATTTCACTGTCCTGCACTGTGATTAGGTACTATATTCTTTTCCAAATGCTATGTGATAATCTGCTCTACTTAAATACGACCAAGCACTAATGAACCAAGCTTTTGGTTTTGCAGGATTAACTTGCCCTATCAGGAACTGCCATGTGGGTGCCTAAAGATTAATTTATTCAATTTTTTCTTTAGTGTAGGATACATTTTTGTTTTTGGATGACTGAAAGAAAATGAGAGATGATGGTCAATACAATCATTTGGGCACTTACTTTTTGTTTTAAATGAAAAACCGAGTAAAAATTTGATGGATATTCATAATCAAAGTGAGGTGAAAAAAAAAAAGAATTATATAGTATTGAAGTTTATGATTGATTACAAAATGCTTCTTTGCTCTGTGTTCGTCCTAATGATTCTACTGAAAAAGGTGGTTGTCTTGATAATCTACAGCTTCACATTTTTTTTTTTTTTAATGTTGCTTTTCTTCTTTTACTGCGGTATGAATAACAAACCAAAAAAGCTATATTGCTGCATCACCTTAATGCTGGAGTTGAGTTCCATATTATAGATACCAGCAGCTTGACTTCACGCTTTAAACAACTTAATGAATTAACAATAATGAGGGGTATAATCACCCAAGTTTGTATGAACTTGGTTTCACTATTGAAAAGCTTATAATATAATTTCAACTAATTTCCAGTCCATATATGTTATTAATAGAAGGAAAATTACTGCATATAATCAATTCTATACAGACCAAATCAATAAAAGAATGTTATATAGAGAAAATAACTTATATAACACACTGTCATTAGTTTGGTCTATATAAACTCAGAAATCACTCAACTTTTTAAGACCCTTTCATTAAGCTCAATATCTAATGTTAACAAGAAATTTTGAAGCATGTATGTTGTGAACATAATACAAACTTCATCTCTCATTACAATGATTAGAAATAATTGAGAAATCTTTAAGATTTCCCGTCTCTGATTAACCTTGGGACTGTCGATTTCATTAGTTAATTGTGCCCAAGAACAAGAATTTTCGTCCTACAAGAAGAGAGAGGTCTCAAATTATAATCCCAAGTTCTTAATTATTTTCAAAATCAAATTTCTCTTACTACTACATACAAAAATTGAATTCCTAAATTGAAAACAATGACAGTATTTTTTTTAATTGTTTAATCTCATTTCCCCAGAGAATGAAAGAACATGAATGATAGAAGAGTCTATTAATAGTATATCTAAAACAAACTAATAAAATAAAGCAAATGAATGAGTCGTAATATTTCTTGTACATCCTACACCTTAGATAAGTGCGAATGGTCCCCAGCTGAGGCAAAATTTTCTTTCATGTGCCTGTGATGTTTCTATCATATGAACCAACTGATAAAAAGATAGATCCTCCTTTTTCTTTTTCTTTTTTTCCTCACTTTTCTTGGCACATGATACAATTTTTTGTCCACTACTAATTACTTAGATTTTTGGTATTTGATTTATACCCCTTAATTAACTCATAATTTCATATACCATTTGATTAATAATGATCAAATCATAACATTTTATTTTTGGCTTTAATTAATCTGAAATCAGCTGATGACATATAAATGGAAAATGGAATGAGCATGCATATGAAAGTACTGCAAAAAAAAAAAAAAAAAAGCTTTAAACGAGTACTCATTACAACAGTAACAGGACAATAGCTGAAGCCTCATGCTTGCCCTGTGTATATAAGCTTGTGATTTTACTGAAAGGAAGCATTTCTTCCCTCTTCTTTGATCAATGTACTTCAAAAGCATAGAGGGAATACCTGAAATATTGGAAAAGTGATGATGCAATGCTACTTATTACTTTCATAATCCTTTCCTATTTTACACTTGCGAATGCGATTATCTGTTTCAGTTAATGATGATATGATTACACATTTATGTTAAAAGAAATGACAAAATTATAAATGGAGTTCCGATAAAACATATGAACTTGCAATCAAATCTTTAAATGAGATGAGGCTGATGAGTTGCCTTCATTCGTCAGTAACCTTTTGTTGGTGGAAGATGAAAACAACAATGGCTAACTTGAAAAACAATAAAGGCGAAAGCATGAGTCTTTCTTTTTGTTTTTTGCAGGCCACAACATGCTAAAAGGATCGGTCTTGTTTCTCTGCTCCTTTGCAAGCAATCCAACAGCTAGCAGTCAGATTTCAAGTCTTTGATATATTGTTTTACAAAAGGTAACAATCAATCAATTCCCTTTCCCTCCTTTTCTCCTTTAAATCAAATTTGCATGTGACATCATTCTGCACATGCAATATCAAAAGCATGTAATTTCAATTAGTTTATAAGATCAACAAATATAATTGAAACTACTGAAAATACTAACTGGATATTAAAAGAAAAACAGAAAAAATGCATAGTGCCCACTCTGTGGATCAATTGATGCGTTTACTGTAAAACATGAAATTGAAAATCCAGAGCACGCTGATGTATCTGTTAAGAGTAAAATTAAGAAATGCCATAGCTATTTTGCTGTGCTATATACAAAAATGCAAGCTGGTGAATGTGCAGTGCGGCAAGTTTGGTCAGTTGGTTGGAATCTTAACGGCGAGACCCCGTCTTTGAGATATATAGGATCAAGAAACTATCTGCATTTTTCAACCTCATTGCATAGTCTTTAGCAATTTCTTCTTCAAACCCATCCAAACCCATCTGTTCTTCTCGGCATTCAGGAGAGCAAAACGCACCAAGATAACTGCATCAGTATAATTCCCAGGCATTATTACTATGAGTTCAACCAATATTGTCATTGAGATTATCAAATTAATTTTCTTATGTAATTAATATCCCAATCCACAGTTTTAAATTTTGGACATCCATCTCTTGAAAAAGATGAAAAATGGAAATGAAAAAAGACTTACCCATACATATAAAATTTATCATCGAGTGTCTTCTTGCACAATAAACAATTTTTAAGAAACTCTCCAAACCCTTCAGCAGGCTTCTTGATTATGGACTTTCCATCATCATTCTTTTCCCTCTCAGGCGAACCCACTGTGAATATACACTGACTTCTCTTCTTCGTCTCCGCGGATAATCCTGGCGATGGTCGCGGCTGACAGTCTTTGATCGGTTTCTCCGCCGCCGGTTTAGAGTTCCATACTAGAGTGGGACGCTTGTTCTCAAAGAAAGCCGGCGGAGACTCGAAAGGCCGAAACATTCCGATCTCTCCCTGGCTGGACGATCGACCAATGCGAGAACGTTTAGACATTGTTGGGGTTTGCGAGCGAAGAAAAGTGAGGCTTTGGGGTTTGAGTGGAATAAGAAGAGAAGAAAAGAATTGGGGTTGTTGATCAGGAAAGACTGAAGACGAAGACAAAGCGGATGATTAAATATATAATAGATTGTGGAATAATCCAGAACGATCAAGAATATAATAGGAATTAGGGTTTATAAGTGCAGGCGATGCACACAAAATTGAAGAAACGTAGGAATTAGATTGGAATCAGTGAGTGAGGTTTTAGAAAGATACTGTATAGTAATTTCGAATGGAATCCGAATGCCATTGTTTCTTTGCCTAAACCAATTCCTTTCCCAAACGGTTTTAACCTGCTTAATTATAGATGATTTCGTATTTTTCGTCATTAATTATATAATTAATATCTACTTAATTATATGCATATTAATTTTATGTATTACTCCCACCATTCTAAATTAATTGATTCTTTTGGTATTACATTTATATCAAAAAAAAAATATTTAATATACTTATTTATATAAAAAAATTAATTAAGATGATTTGATTGATATTTTTACTTATAAAAATTGTAGAAAAATTAGAGATTCGAATCTTCTTCCCATTTAGAATTTTTTTATAATTAAGTATATTAAATATTTTATTTGAAAAAGAGAAATAATTAGAATTAGAATTTAAAGTGACAAATAATTAAAAAAAATTTATTTGAAAAAGATAATTGATTTAGAATCTTCCTATTTTCATTAATAAATATGGATAGTCAGAAAGGAATTTCTTTTAATAATTTATAATAATTCAGTCTTTACTCTGCATTGAAGGGTTTCTTTCACATTGATGAGTGGATTTCTTGTCCTAGTTACGAGTGTAATTGGTTGATTAATAGAAAAATTGAAAAAAAAAAAAAAAAAAAAACAAACGGAAATGGTAAACCCGCATAACCAAGTAATGAAAATGGCCGACCCAGACAACCCCATTAATCCGCAAGAGGGGCTTTCCCTTTTCTGTTTCATCTTCATCGCGTACGTATAGGCAGACAACTTCGTGCGCATCGCTTCAGTTATTTACTGAATCAAAACCCCTTTCTTTTTTTCTTAATTGTCTGTGGCTTCAACAAAGAAAACATTGCATGTCAACAAGTGTGTACATAGTCTCCAAGTTTACTGATAAAAGGCTGTTTGGATGTTTCATATTTTGTAGTTTTCGATGCGGGTGTCGGCAATGAAGCTGTCAATTGCTCAGCTATTGTCTCCCTAAACTGCGACACTGCAAGTTGAGATTTCGAAAATTCAATACTAAAGCTATCTGACAAAACGAAGAAATGAACAGTGTGCTACAAATATTGTGTACAGACGGAGTCAATTACATAATTTCATTCTACTTTAATAATGTGTATTGAAGTGTATTCCGTCCATATACAAATTTCTCATTATTATAATATACATTTAGTCACATCCTGACTGAATTAGTGAAACATCATAGGATTATTGTACTTTTATTCCTCATTTGTCTAAATTATATTTTATTTTGCAATTTATTTACTTTTTAAAAAATTCCAAATTTTATTATAATGTCTCCTATCATACTAAATAATAATATAGTATATATATATATATATATATATTTTTTATATCTTAATGAAATTTTTTTGGTACAAAACCAAAGATAATTACATTTCCAAACTTTTAATCTGAGATTTCTTAGTTCAATTAAAAAAATTCTGTGTAAATTTATCCATATTCTGATATGTCATATTATATTAAAATAGATAAAAAATAAAAAATAAAAATCAATTTAGACCATTAAGAAAAAAAAGGCAAAAACAAAAGCGACCAAAAAAGATTGTCCGGTGGCAGAGAAATTGATCCCAAGTTACTTACGACGTGAGACGCCGCGCCTGTATAATAGCACCAACACTGCTTCATATTACATGCTTACAACACTTCCGTCCTGTCATCTTGCATGTTAGCCCACGAAGTCTTGTCTCTTAAAGCCATATATAGCTTGCCTTCCTTCCTCTCTCTTTATATATATATATATATAAGCTTCTTATTTGTTCACCTTCTGGGTGTTAATCCTGCTCTTCCTTTTTTTTGGGCTGCCCTCTCTCAGTTATGAAGTTCCATTTCCAAAAACAAAGCAACAGAGATGTGCAGAGCAGTGCCGTGAAACTGAACAGGACTTTTCAGGGTTACTCGCCTGTGTAAATCGCTGTAAACACAAATACGGACATAGAGAGAATAGCAGCCATGGTGAAGACCCTAAGAGTCCTCGATGGGAGATTGAACCCTGCCAGCGCCGTTGCCATACCCAGGAGACTTATAAAAAACAACTGCGAAAATGTCAGCAGCGCTGTGAAGATGAGGCCATAAAGAAAAGGGAGAGACAACCCAGATAGCACGAACTAGAACGAGAAGAAAGGGAAGATCCTCGCCGGGAATACGAACGGTGCCGTCAAAGTTGTGAAGAAAGACAGCAACCGTCGCAGAGACCTGAATGTGAGAGGAGGTGCAGGAGAGAATATGAAGAACGCAAGAGATCAGAAGAAAGAGGGAACCCGGCGAGCAGAGAAAGCAGAAGATTAAGAAGGATATGTGATATTCATTCAAATTATTTATTATTTTAGAATATTTTTTTATAAATTTTTAAATTTATGATTATTTTAATATTAATTCTAAATTTGTAATAATTTAATTCGGATGTGCCAATTGGAGTGGAGTGCGCTACTGTTTACTAGGTGTGCCACTCCAATGTCCACGTGCATGCATGCACGTAAAAAAAAAAATTTTGTTAACAATTTTTTTGTTAATTTATTTATTAAATTTTGTTAATTATTTTTTAGAAAAATTATGATACAATTTATAAATTAAAATTTAATAAATTACAAATAAAAATTAAGTAAATTAATAAATTAAATTAAATTAATAAATTATAAATTAAAACATTTAGAATTTAATCATACATTAAGTAAAATTTAGAAAATAATAATTTAAGGATAAAAAATATAGAGAAAATTTATAAAAATTAAGTTTTTTTTTTTCACGCATCATGTAAAAGTTTACCCATATTATTATTATTATTTGCCTCATACATTTTTTTTGTTGTAAAAATTAACCCGCATTATTATTATTATTATTAAATGTTTGCGTTTATTATTAATTAAATTTTGCTTAATTATTTTTTTAAAATAAAAACGCTATTTTTAAAAAAATTATGAAAGAAAAAATAAATTTATTTTCGTAGCCTGCGTTGAAGTGGCGCAAACCACGTGGCCTGTGTGGCTGTGTGCGTCAGTTGGACTGGCCCACATCTTCTCTAACTATCTATATGCGCCAATTGGACTGGCGCATGTCTCTTAAAACTATCATAAATTTGTAAATACTTTTAAAAACACTATATAAATTTGTAAATATAATTTTTATTCGTCAAATTTAAGATATATGCTCTATTCACAGAGATTACAGTCACGATTCAAGACAGAAGAGGGTCATATAAGGGTTCTTCAAACTTTTACGGAGAGGTCTCAACTCCTATGCAGCATCGAAAACTATCGTCTATCAACCTTGGAAGCTAATCGCAGCACTGTCGTTGTTCCACACCATTGTGATACAGAGTCCATTGTCATCGTCCTTAGCGGTGACGACTTCTCTAATTTACCAATTTTCTTTCCGGTGTTAATTTGCTTATTCACTACCAATTTAACCTTGAATAAATTTTACAGGTAAAGGGACTATTAACTACATATTGGGAGAGAAAAGAGAGTCCTACAGCTTGGAAACCGGAGATGTTATCAGGATTCCTGCAGGAGCTACGGTTTACTTGATTAACCATGACAATATTGAAAAATTGAGTATGGCAAAGATCATCATACCTGTAAATATTCCTGGCGAATTCAGGGTAATTAATAATTACTTCCTTTGCTCATTTTCTAATCAAATTCCATCATCATTTTTCAAATATTTCCTGGGAAATTTTTCCAGGAATATTTTGCTGCAGGAGGTGAAAATCCCGAGTCATTTTACAGAGTCTTCAGCAATGATGTTAATGAGGCTGCTCTGAATGTAAGCTTTATCGTCTCTTTCAGGGAACTATATATATTTATGATAAGGTTGTAATTATTTGTTAATTTATTATGTTTAATTCATATATGAAGACCCCGAGGGAAAAGCTGGAAAGGCTGTTTGGGCAGCAAAGGCAGGGGATGATCTTGAAAGCTCCTCAACAACAGCTCAAGGCCTTAAGCCAACGAGTTTCGTCGGCTAAGCAGAAAGGCCATGATGTCAGAGGTCCCTTTAATCTTCTCAATGAACAACCTTTGTACTCCAATAGACATGTGAAATTCATCGAAGCCTCACCAAATGAAATTAAGAGAGTAAGGGAAACAATTACATGATAAATGACACTCTGATTTTTTAAAGAATAATTTGACAATTCAAATTAAATTTTGCAGGGAGCGTTAATGGTGCCACACTTCAATTCCAAATCTACAGCCATTGTTTTAGTTGTACAAGGAAGTGGACGCTTTGAAATGGCTTGTCCCCATCTAGCAAGAGAAACCCAATAATCCCAAACAAGAAGGGAACAGAGAGGAGAAGAAACAGAAAGCAGTGGGCAATATGAAAAGATAAGCTCCTCCTTATCTCCTGGGGATGTCTTTATAATACCTTCAGGTCATCCAGTTGCGATTGTTGCTTCCCAAAATGAAAATTTAGTTACAGTTGGGTTCGAAATCAATGCCTCTAACAACCAGAGGAACTTCCTTGCTGGTATGTCAATTCTTCGATAGTTAACAGACCAAGTAATCCTGCCTAATGATTGATTGTCACAATTACTAAAATCTGTTAAACCGGAAAAAAACAACATTATGAACCAGATAGAGAAACAACATAAGGAACTGGCTTTCAATGCACCAGCAGAATCCATTGACAAGATATTTATAAACCAAAAGGAATCACACTTTTGTGGAAGGGCCTGAACTGGGTCAGCGGGGGATTCCATCGATTTTGGAGTTTGTTGGTTTCTTTTATTAGTTAAGGGACACACAGGCTATGCTATGTGTGATAACGTTGTTTTTACTACTAATCATGTAATAAATTACCTGCCGAGTGGAGTGGGTGGATGTAACTGTGGAGATATTAAGATTCCACTGCCAATAAATAAGACAAGTTTTACCATTTTCCTTTAATCAATTTTGTATTCTGTTGTTTATTAGGCGGCGTTTGGTTACGGTTGCCAGAAAAAACTGTTTAAGGTAACTCGTAAATTTTTAAACTAATAAAAGTGTTTGGTAAAATTTTTTAATAAGCCATTGGTAGCTAATTCTAACTAACTTCTATTAGCTGCTATTTGAAAAAATTTAATATTAGCTCATTCAATTTTATCTTTAAACTATTTTCCTCAATTTTATTTTTAAAATATTTCGTTACCTTCACATTACCGTCATATTGTAAAAACTAAAATTATTATTTAATAAATAAAGATTTTATTCTAAATTTTTTTTCCAAATTAAGCAAACCTAATTTTTCACATAAACAAATAATTTTTTTACAGAAAAGAATACGAAGCAATTAAGTATAGAAGACAATTGAGCGTAGAGTAAACAAATTTCAAACATATTTCATTATAATTAACATATATTTACAGACATACGATATAAACTAATAAGCTACCCGAAGTACTAAATTTACATAGTAACAAACCAAAAAAAAAACAAAAAAACAAAAACCACTAACTATTACTAAGCAAACTGGACATTAAAAAACTGCATAAAACACTACTATACATAACTTAATTTACATGTAAAACACTTCGAAATATATCCCGCGTCCTTCCAAGAGCATTCGATAATCTCGCATATTTTCTAGTAAAAGACATGTCATCTCTAGCCAAGTGGTCGGAAGCACTTCGAAGGGTAGCAATTTCATTAAGTTTTCATAATTTAACTTGGACACAGCCATATCTCTGTAATTATAATCTAAAATTTCAAAATTATAAAAAGTTTTTAGATGGTGCGGCTGCATTCTTTGCCTCCTCAAGAGTCATTTATGCTAAAACCAACAGTAAAAATCATGCACTTATTACCACTACAGTCTTCGTATCCATAAAAAAAACTTTACACATAAACATATGGTCATCTGCTTTCATTTCGTATCCAGGAGCTGGCATACCCAACTGATTGAGAACAATCTCCAGAATAGGCCCCAAGGGAATTCGTATTGACATCTGCAAATTAGAAATACTGTAAAATAATTTATTTTTTGAAAGGAAAATAAGAGTGGGACAAAAACTAAATATCAATAAAAGAGGGCAAATATAAATAGCAAATAATAAATAGGACAAAAAAATAATAAATAATAAGTTATAATAATAAATAAATAAAACAACTTATTTAAAATTGTTAAATAACGAATAATAAATAAATAACTAAATAAATAAAACAAATTGTTTCAAACTACTAATAATTATAAACAGTAAATAATTAATGAATGAATATATAACTAAATCGAAATCTAATAAATCAGCATAAAAAATATAAATGATAAATAAGTATAAATTTCACAAATTAATCTAAAATTATTGTAAATAACAGATAAATAAATATAAATAATAAATAGTAAATAGTAAACATAAACAATAAATAAATAAGTAGATAAATACAGTAAATTATTCTAAACTACCCGAATAAATATAAGTAATAAGCCAAAAAAAAAATATCTTCATTTAACAAATTTCTCTAATAAATAATAAATGCAGCTACTAAATTCTAGATAATAAAAATAGCAAATTACTGTAAGCTATTAATAAATATAAATAAAAATACATATTGCCAAATTTAGCACAGGTACTTGAAGAGAACAAATGCATACTGTTATAAACTCAGAAACAGCAGCAATGAAAGATTTAGATCAGAAAATGTAAAACAGAGCAGAGCGCGAATACAAATCCAGGAACAACACGGTATTTTTAATGGGCGAAGAAAAGGAATAATCAAGAGAATAAATGGATTTACAGTTGTAAGCGTGGCAAAATTTATCTTATAAAAACAAATCTAAGCCATCCAATCAGTTTATACAGATCCAAAACTACAATCTAAGGGCCAAGAATTAGACAGATAAAAATTGAATTATCAACACAATCATACTCTATGAATACAGGTACCTAAGAAACTATAGAAATCAGAAAGCCCTGGAAATGTCTCTGTGCAATTTCAACCGATGGATTCATCTATCCATATCACAATCTACACATCTACGACTAAAATTTTTTTCAACACCAAGTAAAAAAGCCAATAATCTTTAGATCTATCCTGGCAGCAAACCAATGTCCAACCAAACGGTGCAAACAGACAGAGACAGCAAAATTAAGGAAAAATTAATCTGAGAAAAATCCATACAATCTTCGTCAATTAATCCTGCCAATCTATATCTATACACTATGTAGCACGGACACGAACATTGGAAAACGAGATTTATAAAAAATATAAAACACGAATACATGGAGAAAACGTATATATATTAAAAATATAGGGATAAATTTATAAATAAATAAATTTAAAAAATATAATTACAAATTATTATTTTTATATAAATTAAATAAAAAAATATACAATCAAATATATTGAGCAATAATTAATATCACGTATAGATTTCAAGATTTATAAAAAGGAAATATACGTTTTTAACTTAAATAAACGTTTCTAATTTTTTGAAAATTAAAAAATGCATCTAGTACGTTCCGTGTCGGTATTCAACGAGTGTCGGAAACGTATCTAAAAAGCAATACGCTATATAATTAAAGTGTTTGTACTTCATAGTTTAATACAATCTAAGGCATCAAAGCACAGTAGAAGAAGCATAGAGAAAGTGTACATACCCGATTGTACCGAAAGGAAAAAAAAAAACCTTTTTAAGTAGAAGACTCATCTACGAACGTCCAACTCTGTTTTCAGCTTCTCTTCCATTCCATTTGCACATGCATCAGCTGAATCCACCAAAAAACCAGTAAATAAGGTGCATTAGAGGGAAAACTTAAAAAAAAAAAAAAATCAAAATCTACAAATTGCAAAAACAATACAGAGAAATGGAAAGATTAAATGGACAAAACACAAAAAAAGATTAAAGAAGGAAAAAAATCCAAAAAAACTGAAAAAAA